>JANITW010000236.1:682148-694438 GCA_027564335.1 Erythroxylum williamsii
AATTTTCATATCTCGCCATGTTGAATTTAATGAAAAGGAATTTCCTTATCTCACCCTTTTTCCCATAAAACAACCTGCTTCTACCTCCAAATCCTCTCACTGTTTACCTGCTTCTACTCTTCTTCCTGCTGCTATTCTTCACAGGTCACTTGGAGGCACTCTCATGCAAGCAGATCAGTCCTCTCTGCCTACTTCTACTATAGTAAATTCTCATCAAGTATGTTCTTCTCCACTTTTATCTACTCCTTTATCAGTTTCTACTTCTCCTCCATCATCCTCTGTTTCTCCTGCTCTGCCCACCATAACCACCATCCCTCCTCTCATACCTTCCTCTACTCATCCTATGCAAACAAGATCAAAGAGTGGTATCTACAAACCTAAACTCTATAACACTGCCCTCACCACTGTTTCCCCCTCCTATTTATCTACCTTACTTATCTCAACATGGGATCACACCAAGATTTACCTGCCCTTACACCCATCAACAAAATGGTGTCTCTGAAAGGAAACATCGCCACATTACAGAAATGGGTCTTACTTTGCTCTCTCATGCCCATATGCCCTTAACCTTTTGGCTTGAAGCCTCATCAACAACTTACCTTTACCCACTCTTCTTAATCAATCACCTTTTGAACGATTGTATCACAAGAAACTGAATTACATGCATCTGAAAACCTTTGGTTGCACTTGTTTTCCTTATCTCCGATACTATTCTACTCACAAACTTGATTTTCATACTTCAAAATGTGTTTTCCTAGGCTACAACTCACACCAAAAAGGTTATTTGTGCCTCAATGCCAGGGGACAAATTTTCATATCTCGCCATGTTGAATTTAATGAAAAGGAATTTCCTTATCTCACCCTTTTTCCCATAAAACAACCTGATTCTACCTCCAAATCCTCTCACTGTTTACCTATCTCTACCCTTCTTCCTGCTGCTCCTCTTCACAGGTCACTTGGAGGCACTCCTATGCAAGCAGATCAGTCCTCTCAACCTACCTCTACTATAGCCAATTCTCATCAGGTATGTTCTTCTCCACTTTTATCTACTCCTTTATCAGTTTCTACTTCTCCTCCATCACCCTCTGTTTCTCCTGTTCTGCCTATCATAAATACCATCCCTCCTCCCCAACCTTCCTCCACTCACCCTTTGCAAACAAGATCAAAGAGTGGTATCTACAAACCTAAACTCTACAACACTACTCTCAACAATGTTTCCCCCTCCTGTTCCTCTCTTGAACCTACCTCTTTTTCCCAAGCTCTCACTGATCCTACCTGGACCTGTTAAGTCATTTTAATTGCATATATTTTGGGCGTAATTGTTGTCGATGTGTTGAAATTATTATCTGAATTAAATGGAATTGTTCTATAATTGTTTACATATGGTTTTCAACATTCTAAGGACGAAAAAGGACCAAAAAGAAGCAAAAGAAAGAAAGAAATTTGAAATCCCCCAATCTGGACGAAATTTAGAGATTAGGCGTGGGCACGCCTAAGGATGGAATCTGGAGTCTGCAGAAATTCCAGAATTTGTTTCCAATTAAAACACAATCATCCAAGATCCTCTTGCCCTCTTTCTAAGAAGTCTCCCACCGAAAATAGAAGATCACTTAATTTGGACAAAATCAAGGAGAAGACAATGAGGAGATTCACATCCAATAGGAGACTTAGTGATTGCCGCACATATATACATATGGATGAGGGTTAAAGGGATCATCGTGTATTCTTCTTGGGGGGTCTGCACCTTCTGTTCTTTTCTTGTCCACGTTTCTGTACTTTTCTAGTAGTATAATCGTAGGTTTTAGGTTAGGTTTAGAATAGGATTTCTTTTCTCCTATTTTCTTACTGTTGTCTTTACTTTTCTCCACTTTTTCCTTTCATATTTTCGTTTCTTTCTTTAAAGAACCAGGTATGGAGACATATGGATTTGTTATTTCTTTTGATTTCAATTCAAGTATGAGTAGCTAAATTTTCTTATCTTGGTTGAGGGATCCATGTTACATGTTATTATGGTGAGATTTTCTAGATATTTTTCATATTGTTGATGAACATTGGGTATTTTCAGATCTATCTTTTTAATTGAATTTGTTTATTTCTAGGTGCCAACTAGGGATTAATTAATTCAACCGCTAGGTTAACAAAATCTAACGTTCAATTTTGGTAACCATGAGTAGCAATTAGGATTAACGTTTTTACGTTAGAGTTGGAAAATTCTAAGAAATTATTCACTTGATTGATTTCATGTCGTACATGTTTATCATTTATCATTGGTTCTTAATTCTTAATGCTATTATTCAATCTACCTATGATCGTATCTAGGTTGTTGTTTAATAAGATTGCTAGAATATATGTTTCTAGTCAACACTCTTAAGAGAAATTTTCCCTAATGAATGTTCATTAATAATAATAATTTTTACGTCGAGGATCCATAATAACATGATGACATCGGTAACCCGAAACCAAGGTAGTTTTCCTATTAAATTTTCAAATTTAATTATTATTTCAATTTGTGATTTTTCCTTGTGATTTGTATTGTCATTGCCGTGAGTGACAAAACCCCCCTTTTTTGTGTTTTCATTATTCGTGCCGTTTGAATCCGTAATTTTCATAATCACGAAATTCCTCATGGGAACGATATCCGCTTACCGCTACTACATTAAATCGGGAGTGAAAAATCTTTTATATTTAGTTGCAGGCGACAGTATCACCAAATTTTGGCGCCGTTGTCGGGAAATTTTGATGGTTTATGTACGTTATGCGTTCAAACCAATCAAAAAATTTGCACAATAATCCTAAGATAGAAAAGACAGAAAAAAGACTGCGGAAACAGACCAAACAGTGAAAAGAGACACAAAAGATGGATAGGATAGTTGCCAACCTCACTCTTCGTGAATTAGCTGTGCCAACTGACGCGCAACAACCCCACTGCATCAATTTTCCGAATTTAGGTGATAATAATACTTTTGAATTCCAATCTGGACTGATTCACTTATTGCCTATTTTCAGGGGTTTACAGGGAGAAGATCCATACAAGCACCTGAAGGAATTCGATGTAGTTTGCATGGGTATGAAGCCGACCAATGTGACGAAAGAACAAATCTAGTTGAGAGCTTTTCCGTTTTCTCTTAAAGATGATGCGCAAGATTGGTTATACTATTCAGCGGGAGAGAACATGTAGATGTGGGCTGAGATAAAAAAGACTTTTCTTCGAAAAATATTTTCCAGCCTCGAGAGCAGCCAATATTCGGAAGGAGATTTGCAGAATTATCCAACATATGGGAGAAACACTCTACGAATATTGGAAAAGATTTAAGAAATTATACGCTAGCTGTCCACACCACTAGATAACCGAGCAGTTATTAATTCAATATTTTTATGAGGGACTTTTGCTTTCTGATAAGAGCATGAGTGGTGCTTTAGTTGACAAAATGCCAGCGGCCGCTAGAGAGTTGATCGCAAACATGGCTTCTAACACACAACAGTTTGGAATCCGTACAGGTCATGGGTCAAAGGGCGTGAATGAAGTTAGCGCGACCTCGGTAGAAAATAGATTGGATGACCTCACTTCTTTGGTGCGACAGTTAGCGATCACAAGAAAAGAAGAAGCTAAGGTATGTGGAATTTGCTCAATGTTAGGTCATGCTACTAATTCATGTCCAATTTTGCAGGAAGACAACGCAGAACAGGTGAATGCCGTGGGTGGATTTAATGGGCCAAATCAAAGGAAGTACAACCCATTCTCCAATACTTATAATCCAGGATGACGCAATCATCCGAACTTGCGATATGGGAATCCTCAAGGGCAACAACCATCTACGAATTTTCAACCATATAGACCACCATTCGTGCAGCGCCAAAATCCAAATATGACGTCAACTGCTGAAGGTAAGTCTTCTTTGGAAGATATGTTACAAACTCTAACAACGAATACTTTGATGTTTCAGCGGACTACGGAAGCAAATATTCAGACTACGGAAGCAAGCATTCGGAATTTGGAAAATCAACAAGGAATTTTGAGAATCAATTAAGTCAAATTCCAACTGCTGTTAACCGACTAGAAGCGCGAAATTCTGGTAATTTTTCAGTACAACCAGAGGTAAATTCTAGACAAAGCGCAAAGGCGATCACATTGCGAAGTGGAAAAGAACTACCGGAATCAATTCCGAAGACTTCCAAACGAGAAATAGAGGAAGAAATAACGCACTTACCTGAAGAGAAGCAGAAATTCGTGATCAACAAAGTGCTCCCACATCCTTTTCCAAGTCGATTAGCAAAGGCGAAGAAGGAAGAACAAGAAAAGGAAATTTTGGAGACATTCCGAAAGGTTCAGGTAAATATTCCTCTTCTTGATGCAATTAAACAAATTCTGCGATATGGTAAATTCCTTAAGGAGCTTTGTACGTCAAAGAGGAAATTAAAATTCGATGAGAAAGTTCAGTTAGGCGAAAACGTTTCAGCCATCTTGCAAAAGAAAAAGCTTCTACCAAAATGCCAAGATCCAGGTATGTTTACTATCTAGTGCCAAATTGGTAATTTGCGAATTGAACGAGCTATGTTGGATTTAGGTGCGTCCATTAATGTCATGCCATATGATGTGTATAAATCTTTGAATGTTGGACCTCTTAAAGAAACTAACGTAGTAATTCAATTAGCAAATCGATCAAACGCTTACCCAAAAGGTGTGTTAGAGGACATATTGGTTCAAGTGGGAAACATGCTTTTTTTAGCTGATTTTTATATTTTGCAGATGGGCACAGATGACACATCCTCCTCCACTTAGATTTTATTCGGAAGGCCATTTTTGAAAACAACTAGGACCAAAATACATGTTCATGATGGATCTTTAACTATGGAATTCGATGGTGAATTAATTATATTCAATATTTATAACACCATGAAAACTCCAGATGATGAGCAATCTGTTGTCTCTGTAGATTTCATTGATGCATGGATGCAGGAAAATTGGAGTTTGGACATCACAAATGACGTGTAATTATTGGAGAATACGTCAATTGGGCATGGGTGTGAAGAATATGCGATGATTGGGGGCAGCAAGCAGAGTTATGTTCACAAGGGGATGAGGAGTTTGCATCATTTGGAGACTTAAGGGAGAACGTAAATAACGCACAACATTGGCCAGCCAAGGAGCAATTCACGTTATCTAGAGAATTCAAGGCAGAAACGTCATAGTGGAATGGGAATGAGGATTCGGTGGTGCTTGATAACAAGGAGGAAGCATTATTTCACAAATTCAAGGAGACCACACCATCATTCCTCCAGCAACTCACGTCCATGGATACTTCCCAAGGAATAGACAAGTTGCTGCCCTCATTAATCAGTCCACCAACAATAGAATTAAAAAGCTTACCTAGTCACCTTGAATACATCATTTTAGGTGAGCAAGATACTTTGCCTTTGATTATTTCTAATCATCTTTCGGATGTGCAAGAAAGCCAGCTTATCAATGTTTTGAAGGCGCATAAAGAAGCTTTCGGTTGGACAATAGCTGATTTGAAAAGAATTAGCCCCACTATATGCATGCACCGAATTTTGATGGAAGACGAGGCGAAAGAGGTAAGGCAACCACAGCGTCGTCTAAACCCACCCATGATGGAAGTGGTAAAGAAAGAAAATTTAAAGCTTCTTGACGTAGGCATAATTTATCCAATTTTGGATAGTAAGTGGGTAAGTCCGGTACAGGTCGTACCAAAGAAAACTAGTGTTACGGTAATTGAAAACAGCAATGGTGAGTTAATTCTGACTCGTGTTCAAAATGGTTGGAGAGTATGCATAGATTATAAGAAGCTTAATTCAGTTACTAGAAAAGATCACTTTCTGCTTCCTTTTATTGATTAGATGCTTGAAAGATTAACTGGAAAATCTCACTATTGTTGTCTAGATGGTTATTTAGGATATCATCAGATTTTGGTGGCACCACGGGATCAGGAAAAGACGACCCTCACATGCCCATTCGGTACCTTCGCTTACCGACGAATGCCATTCGGATTGTGCAACGCACCGGCGACATTCCAACGGTGTATGGTAAGTATTTTCTCAAATTTAGTGGAAAATTGCATGGAAATTTTTATGGACGATTTCACTGTTTATGGAGAATCTTTTGAAGCATGCATCATTAACCTTGAAAAAGTGCTCAAACGTTGCATTGAAACTAATTTGGTTTTAAATTACAAAAAGTGTCACTTTATGGTTAATGAAGGCATTATTTTGGGCCATACTGTGTCGTCAAAAAGACTTCTCCAAAATTACGGAACCCACGTGCCAATTGCTCCAAAAAGATGTGAAATTCAATTCTGATGAACAATGCCACAGTGTGTTCAACGAGCTAAAGGAACGTCTCACTACAACACCGATTATTCAGCCACCGTGTTAGGACATACCTTTTGAATTAATGTGCGACGCGTCAGATTATGCCGTAGGTGTTGTGCTGGGCCAAAAAGTGGATAAGGTACCTCACGTTGTTTATTATGCTTCTATGACACTTAATGATGCCCAGAAAAATTATTCCACAACAGAGAAGGAGTTTCTAGCGGTCGTCTTTGGCTTGGAAAAGTTTCAATCATATTTGCTGGGGACCAAGGTGATTATTTACTCCGATCATGCCGCGCTAAGGTACTTAGTGAACAAGAAAGAAGCCAAGCCCAGATTGATTCGCTGGATCTTACTAATTCAAGAATTTGATGTGGAAATTCGTGATAAGAAAGGAGCAGAGAATCTAGTAGCCGATCACTTAAACTGAACCACATTAAGTACCACGTCTGATATCCTTCACGACCAATTTTCGGATGAAAGCCTTTTCGCAGTTCAACAAGTAACCCCTTGGTATGCGGACACAATAAATTTTTTAGCGACTAAGTCGTTACCTAATGATCTGTCTAGAGCTGAAAAAGATAAAATCAAGCGCATGGCTAAATATTATGTCTGGGATAAACCTTACCTGTGGAAATTTTGTTCTGATCAGATTGCTAGGCGATGTGTCACAGATGAGGAAATTTCATCTATTTTACAATTTTGTCATTCATCTGTGTGTGGGGGACACTTCGGTCCCAAAAGAACTGCGCGAAAAATTTTAGAATGTGGTCTGTTCTGGCCTAAGTTATTTTATGATTCTTACATGTTTTGCAAGTCGTGTGATCGTTGTCAAAGAACAGGTAACTTGGGATCCAAGAATCAGATGCCATTGACGAACATTCTGGTATGTGAAATTTTTGATGTTTGGGGAATAGATTTTATGGGTCCGTTCCCTTCTTCTTTCGGTAAGAATTACATTCTCTTGGCAGTAGACTATGTTTCTAAGTGGGTTGAAGCTAAGGCTACTATATCTGATGATGCTAAAACGGTCATTGATTTTGTTAAATCAAATATTTTTGTCAGGTTTGGAATGCCTCGAGCCATCATTAGCGACCGAGGAACACATTTTTGCAACAAGATTTTCGAAGCACTAATGAAAAGATGTGGTGTTACGCATCGAATCTCTACCGCCTACCATCCGCAAACCAGTGGGCAGGCTGAAGTATCCAACAGGGAAATCAAGTCCATCCTAGAAAAAGTGGTAAACCCAAACTGAAAAGATTGGAGTCTTCAACTAGATGACACTTTATGAGCCTACCGAACTGCATACAAAACTCCTATAGGTATGTCGCCTTACAGGTTAGTTTTCGGTAAACCTTGTCATTTACTTGTGGAAATTAAACATCGAGCTTATTGGGCCGTGAAGCAATTGAACATGGATCAATTGGAGGTAAGCACTAGTAGGAAATTGCAATTGCAAGAATTAGAGGAGATTCGTAATGAGGCGTATGAAAATTCGAAAATTTACAAGGAAAAAACTAAGGCTTTTTATGACAGAATGATTTCTAGGAAATAGTTTTCCATTGGACAAAAAGTTCTTCTTTATCATTCAAAGCTTAAGTTATTCCCCGAAAAATTACGATCTCGTTGGTTTGGTCCGTTTATTGTTACTAACGTTTTTCCTCATGGTACGGTAGAAATTCAGAGCATTGATACTTCTAAAGTTTTCAAGGTCAACGGACACCGTCTCAAGCCATATTATAAAAATTTTCCAATTGAACAGGTTAACGAAATCGCGTTGGCATAGCCCACCTATCTCTAATTTGGTAAGTTATGGCATAGGTCTAGCTAACGACTTTAAAGAAGCATGTTCGGGGTTACCCGTAAAGTGTTCAGGTTTGTCGTTGTTCTTTCTTTAATAGTTTTACTTTCATTATTTAGTCAAGAATTTCAATTTATTGTTGTTATTTATTTTTATTTTCTGTCATGTTGATTTTTTTAATTTTCCTTTTTCATAAAAAACGAAAAAACAAAAACAAAAGAAAATTGATTTTCGTTACCGTCCCCCTCTTTAAGTTTTCCCCCAAATTTTTCCCAGTTTTTTTTCTTTTTCCCTTTTCATTGTTTTCGATTCTTCTTCCTTCTTCTTTCCCTTAGCCCCTTAGATTCCCAACTACCATTCACGTAAATCCCCAATTTCAGTCCCAAAATCAACCCATTCCTCCCTTCTGTCTATTTTCTTTCACCTATCACATTCCCTATTGTCATTCAAGAATCACTATCCTTTCCACCAATACCCATTCACGAGCCCTATTCTGTTCTTTTCGTCTTGCAGTAATCTCTGATTTTGCAGGTTGGTTTTCACAAATTGGGACAATGCCCAGGAAAAAGAGCCACGCACAAAGGGAACCCATCCCCATTCAGACTGTTGCCAACGTCGATCTGCCTCCACCACCGGCCCAAGCGCCACTAAGCACCACGATTCCAGCTTCCACACCAATGACCATCTACCCAACCCCAAGAACACGTCTTCGGTCCCAATGAGGCAAGGAAGTGGAGTCCTGAACACGATTGACCACTCGAACTGATGGTTGCACTTCCTTCGTTTTACCTGAAGATACCGCAAAGTTTGAGCTTCTCCAATAGCGATAGATCTATCCCTGTAAGTCTACTCATCCTGATACTCTTGAAGCCTTAGGTGTGTATGATTCTTTTGTGCAATTACTGGGTCCTATTGCGTGGAGTGCTTTTGCTCGTATCAATTGTCCTGCTTTCGAAGAATTAACAAAGGAATTTTACACTACATTCCAGTTTAATTGCAGCAAAACTTTTGATGTGCATACCAAGGAAGCTGCTGAATTTTGGTTAATGGGGAAGGAATTTGCATTGTCAATTGCTGAGTTTAATGTTGCTTTGGGTTTTATATCTACTGCTGATTGTGAACTTGAATTATTTCTTAAGTCCCAATGTGATTTTCATGCTGATTTTAACGCTTCGGATTTATGGCGTCAATGGTCTGTCGATTCCCGTCCTTACAATGCTAGCTTATCTAAAAGTTCTTTCCTTATTAATCTCGTTCACAAGATTATTCATAGGATGCTAGCATTTAATTTTTCTGGTTGGAAGGATGCTGCGAGAACTTTATCCAAGGCTGAATTTTATTTTTTGTGGTGTATGGATAAGCACATTCCCATCAATTTGGGTTTTTGGTTTATGCATCAATTTCATACTGTTTTGAAAAAGCAATCGAAACTCTTAATCCTTGGTTCCTGTATCACCTAGTTGGCAGTTAATTTGGGAATTTTGGATCTTGATAATACTAACATGACTATGGCTTGTGGTATAGAGCCATTGGATATAGAATGTCTTTGCAGGATGGGAACTGTGGATCTCAGCTAAGGCTACCTCGCGTTTACCATTCCCGAGCCGACTACCTTTCCCACAACAAGGACTTCCATCGAACGCTGCCGAATTCCACCAGCTGCACCACACAGTCAACCATCGGTGGACCCTGCTGCCCCGTCCCAACACAATGCCAACCAGGATGCTCGCCTGAGCATACTAGAATGATCCATGCATCATATGGAGACCAATTTGATGGCCTATTGGGAGTATCGAGGCTTTCAACCACCACACCCACCAACACCTTGATCTCGACCTCGCCTAACAGAGAAGCTTTCTTCACCTCTTTTCCTTTCTTTTTATGCTTCTTTGACATTGAGGACAATGTTGTTTTAGGTGTAGGGGAGTACTTCAGATTTTTAATGTGGATAATTGTGGCTTCTATGTGCATATTGATGGAATATTGCAGCTATTTTTGGTTGAATTTTGTTTGGAGTTGCATGTTGACCCATGAAACTTGACCATAGTAGTTTGGATGAGATTGGGAGTATACATGAAGTTGATTTGGGCTAAGTAGGTTTAAGATGGAACATATTGATCGATTGCTCTAACCGATCTTATAGACTTATTCAAAAATTTTGACATTGGAGTGATGGAGTAAATTGTGAAACGAAGTAGATTCTTAATTTATATTAAACCAGTGAGTGAAATTGAGCCTAAATGACATCACTTTCATGTCATGCTACTTCCTTGGATTGAGTGATGCTCCTCTATTTTATGTTGTCTTCAGAACTTGCATGGAACCGGTTTGAATTTGTTTGATCACAAGGGACTTAGAAGTGATTAAGGTCGTCTTTGTTTTAAAACCCTTTGGCTTAAAAATTGACCCACCTAATATTTTCCCTTTGTAAACATTTTTTGAGCCTTATCCTTGTTCTTCAATTAATCACCTCACATGAAAAACCCGAATACCCCATTAGTCGTTTCCCTTCACAAGTTGAATGAAGTATTGAGTAAATCGGGACTTTTGTTATATATCGTGTTCTGAGATAATGTCATGTGCATCTACCCATGAGCTTATCATTGTCTCATGTTGTCATTATTTTCCCTTGTTTTCAGCATTATTCGAAAAAAACAGAAAAAGAAAAGAAGAAAAAGAAAAAAAACAAAAAGAGAAAATTCAGAAAAAGGAAAGAAAAGAAAGAATAAAGCATAGTGGCTTGAGTTAGAATGAGTAGATGTAGTTTCTTTTCATGTTTATCTCATAATTTTAATTGTGTGTCCCTTTACTTAATGCTTTGTGAAAACTTGTGACAAACCTTTTTACCATGTTTTTACCTCACTTATGAATCTAGCACCATTATAACCCTTGATAAAGCCCTTATGATCTATGAGCCCATGTGATCTAAATGAATGAGAATTGGTAAAATTGCAAGCCTATGGTAGTGCAACATGATAGAGTGAGATTTGAGTGAAACACCTACCGGCAAACACTTGAGTGTAAGAGCGAAATCCGTGAGAAGAATTCACTTTAATTTCATGTTTGCTTTTGAACAAGGATGCATAATTTTGGCTTTGTTTATCTGCATTGGTGAAAAGCGGTCATGATATGTGCTACAAATAGAATCTTACTAGTCCAAGTTGATGGATTGTGTGCAGTTGGTTTCTGAAGGATGAATTGATTGAGTTTAATGGTTTAATGTGTTGCTCGAGGGCGAGCAAAGGTTCAGTGTGGGGGAATTTGTTAAGTCAATTATAATGCATTTCTGTTGGACTTAATTTTGGTTGATTTGTGAAATTTGTATTCATAAATTGATGAAATTATTTGTTAAATGTTCACAGATAGTTTTCAATGCCAAAAGACGTAAAAGGAACAAAAAGAGGAAAAATATGGAAAGAAGTTCGAAAATTTCAGATTGGTCGAAATTCAAAGATTAGGCGTGGGCACGCCTAAGGTCATAATCCCAAATTTGCAAATTTTCCAGAATTGGAATCCAATTAGAACACAATCGCCAAGATTTTTTGGAGTCCTTTTCAAGAAGTTTCCTACCTAAATTAAAGGACCAATCAATCTGGATCAAGTCAAATCAAGATAATGAAGAGGTTTAATTCAAGAAGGAAACTAATGTTGATTGCCGTATATGAATGGAGGCAAGGGTTACAAGAAGGGGGATCGCTTATTTTCTTCTTTTTGGGGGAATAGCCGCATCCTTTGTTCTGCCTTTTTGTTCACGTTTCCACATTCTTCACATAGTCCTTCATCGTTTTCTTTGGCAGCCGCAATTTTGTTTAAATTAGTTCTTATGGTTTATTTTTCCTGCACTTCTAAAGTTACAATTTCGTAGATTGAAGAATCTAGGGCTAGTGTATTTCACTTTCTTCTTGCTGTTCACGTGTTCTTCGTAGTTTCAATTAGGGATTTTTCATTATTTTCATTAAAAAAACCAGTTATGGAGACTATTTCTTTTGTTATTTCTTTTGACTTCAATTCAAGCATGATTAACTAATTTTCTTGTCTTGGTTGAGGGATCCATGTTTCATGTTATTATGGTAAGATGTTTTGAATCTTTTTCATGATTGTTAACGTTCATTGGATAATTTCAGATCAATCTTTTTAATTGGATTTGTTAGTTTCTAGG
>JANITW010000236.1:694538-714432 GCA_027564335.1 Erythroxylum williamsii
CATTACACTTAAAAGAGAATTTCCCCCAATGAATGTTTATTAATAATTGCAATTTTATGTCGAGGATCCATAATAGCATGATAACATCGGTGACCGAAACCAAGGTATTTTTCTTATTGAATTTTCAGATTTAATTATTGCTTTCGCTTTGTGATTTTTCCCTTTGATTTTCTTTTATTGTCGTAATTAAACAAAACCCCCCCTTTATTTTCGTTATTTGTCCCGTTTAAACTAGCTAACCTTTACCGTTAAAGATTCCTCGTGAGAACGATATCCGCTTACCGCTACTACATTAATTTGTTTTAATGGGAGTGAAAATCTTTTATATTTGGTTGCAGGCGACAGCATCACCAGGACCCTAGCAATGCAAAATGAAATTGATGCCTTGACTCGCAACCAAACCTGGCAGCTTGTTCCCTATGCCTCACATATGAACGTTCTAGGCACTAAGTGGGTGTTTCGGCTCAAGTATAATGCTGATGGCTCTGTAGCTAAGCACAAGGCTTGCCTTGTTGTTAAAGGGTTTACTCAAACCACTAGAGTTGACTTCATTGAAACTTTTAGTCCAGTGGTCAAAGCTTCTATTATCAAGGTTATTCTCTCCTTAGCAGTCTCTCATCACTGGGATATTCAGCAAATTGATGCGAATAATGCCTTTCTAAATGGTTTGTTACAAGAGGAAGTCTATATCAGCCAACCTCAAGGCTTCGAGGATTCTACCAAACCTAACCATGTATGTCAATTGCACAAAGCTCTATATGGACTCAAACAGGCCCCCAACGATTGGTTTCACACCCTCAGAAATACTCTCCATCAATGGGGATTTCATACTTCTAAATCAGAAACCTCTTTATTTTACCTTAGACACCGAGACACTCTTATCATTTTACTGGTTTATGTTGATGATATTTTGATTACAGGCAATGATCCGCAAGCTATTCAAGCCTTAATTGCTATGCTACATGCCCAATTTGCTCTCACATCTCTTGGCAGTTTAAATTACTTTCTTGGTTTTGAGGTGTATCGCAACTCTACTGGTCTCTATCTATCACAGCACAAGTATATCAATGACTTACTTGAACGTGCTAATATGTTGTCTTGCAAGCCCTGCTTCACTCCAGTCTCCACCAGTACAAAACTCTCCTTGCATGATGGATCTCCTCTTGAAAACCCTTCTGTCTACCGCAACCTCGTCAGTGCTTTGCAGTATCTCTATCATACAAGACCTGACATCAGTTACATTGTCAATAAACTGAGTCAGTTCCTCTCAAATCCTCTCCAGCCTCACTGGATTGCATTAAAACGTGTTTTACGTTACCTGAAAGGGACGTCTCATCTTGGTTTGCATTTCAAACCCTCTTCGACTCCACTCGCTCTTCACGCTTTCAGTGACTCCGACTGGGCTAGCTCTCTTGATGATCGGAAGTCCACGTCCGGTGGTTGTGTCTTCCTGGGGGAGAAATCTGGTGTACTGGAACTCTAAAAAGCAGCAGGTTGTGGCCCGATCAAGCACTGAAGTCGAGTATCGAGCTCTCTCCCAACTCTCCACCGAGTGATCTGGCTTCTCTCCCTCCTATCTGAGCTCGGCTTCTCCATACCTCACGCACCAGTTCTATGGTGTGACAACAACGGCACTAGATCCCTCTCCCAAAATCCTGTGTTTCATTCTCGCACCAAACACATCGAGGTCGATGTGCACTTCATTAGGGACAAAATCTCTGATGGAACCCTCGAAGTCCAATATGTAAGCTCCACCGATCAACTAGCCGATCTCCCCACTAAACCTATGCCAGCCGCACGTCTTCACCATCTTATCTCCAAACTCAACCTAGTTCAGAATCCTAGGTTGAGTTTGAGTGAGGATGTTACGAGAAGCCCTCTATTAATTTCACCTCAACATATGACAAAGCTTAAGGATGGACCGACAGCAATTATTAGTCCAAACCCATCGACACAATACAAAAGACCAATACAAGGAGGGCCATCTAATTCTACTATGAATCCTCACTCAGGAGAACACAGCTAGGAAACATTCTAGAAGATAGATATAACAAATTCTGTTGTAACAATTTTTATTCCATGCACGGGAGCTAATTGTATATAAAGGTCTCCATGTATATACCTTGTTAACATAGAAAATCAATACAAATATACGAAATTCTTCATTCATTTTCATCTCTGAGCTAATAGATAAGGCATACATCTCTCCGTACAGTGTTAAATTAAAACAAGGTGTCAATGATTGCTTGCACTGGTGCCTACCTGGGATTCAGACACATGGAATGAAATTCTCTTTGTATTGTTATAGTATCAAACACATCAACTTAGCCAACATACAGAACATGTAGAGAACTAAAAAGGGATGTTCACTATCAAAAGGTCTTCTCTGATACATGGTCATTTTTTGGAACTCGGATTCTTGTCAATTACCAGAATATACAAAAGTTCGTACCACTGTCCCGTATCTCGTTGTTTGTTGGGAATAGAACTCTTCAAAGTGGCTGAATTTATAGTCTTTGCTAGAACAGGAGAGGTTTTTACCTGGCTTTTGCGTGTCAGGCATATACCTTTAGTCATAAATGCAATATGATATGGAGTAAAGTAGGCATAGTCAGGGTTTCATTAACTTCTTTTCCTTGACATTTATACCTGGTGATTCTATATGTATTTGTAAGAGAATTACTTAGGGAGATATGAAGCCTTTATAGTTCGTTTTCTATATATAGAATCAGAATATGTTCTTAGTACACAGTTTCCTTCTCTTTTGACAGTAACTTAAATATGTATATTTAGTTTTGCTTTTGATCTGCTACTTATTTGTACAGTAAGTACAGATGTTTCTGTTGATGCAGATGGAAAAGTCTCAGATGGTAAGAATTTGGCAAAAGCTAAGATTAATTTCTTAAAGCATACAGCTTAAACTTTGAAATTTGTCCTCAAAATCCAAACTTTTATTATGATCCTCGTGTACTATTTGCAGTACTGATTCAGGCTTCATCTATTATTGCTAAACTTAAAATGACAATGCATGTCAATGGGTTTATTGCCTTCCAAACCATTAGTTACCTGTAAGACAAGATGGAAAATTTTGATTTAAGACAATGTTAATAGATGCTATGCATATTTATTATCATATTAATGCTGATTTCTCAAACTTATGATGTTTTATCACCTCTGAATTGAGGGTAGATGTCCAGACTATCATCTCCAACATGTCTGACATTGCCAGTGAAGAGGGTTGCTGGATTCAACCGATCAAGCACTAAGATGTCTGTTCTTAGAACATTACATCAGGTGCTTTGGAATACAAAAATGGGGACCTGTCACATCATCCTATACGAGAGGCGCCTGTTAAATCTCATGTTGCGTTAGGATGACAGGAACGAGTTCCTCAAATTTTTGAGTGTTTCAACCCTTCTGTTATCAGATGAGGTCAATTTTTTGAGTGTTTCAACCCTTCTGCCATAAGATGAGCTCAAGAATCAATGTATGCATCTCCTTGATAATCTGAAATTGACTGAAATTGATTCTATGTTATCAGACATCGAATCCTTGTAAAATCAAACATTAAATTTGACAAGACATACCAACAAGTCATCTCTCACATGCTAAGCATGCTTTAACGGGCCACATCCTGAAACTGTTATGGCCTTGAAAAAATCTGCATCCCTCCTTGAAATTTGGGGATGGCTGTTCCCATTTAACGGACAGATGGGATTTCATAGACAAACGCTGGATTATTGATTTTTTGGGATACATTGGTCATGTTTTAAATACTGAAGTCAAATTGCAGGCATTTCAGCATGATATATTTTTAGCATGGCTCGTAGCTGTCGAAAAGTTATTATTAAAGGTTGATTCTTAGGATGTGAATCTTGTGCTGACTTCTTGCTCTTATTCGCACCCTATATTTACTCTGGTTGAGGACATCGAGACGTCGATTGTAAGAGATTGGTGTTGCTCTCTTCAACATATATTTCGTGAAATTAAGTAATGTGCGAACTTTCTTACAAAGTAGGATTTCTCAATTATGAGTCGATGGTTTCTTTGAAAAAATTCAGCTCCAAGATTACGATTGTTGCTTCAAAATGATCAAAAATTAGTGACCTTCTTGCTGTTAGGCCTCACTTGTTTCTTCTGTCCAGTTAACCAAAAAAAAAAAAAGTGGCGCTGGAAAATTGGAACAGCCACCCCGTGCTCAAAAGAGACATCTTGGACACTACCAGACACCCGCAAGTGTTATCGTACATGAAAATGTCAATGGAATATAAAATCTGGAAAGAGAAAAGACTTGATTCTCTGTGGTCACATCCCTATAAAATGAAACATTGAATTTGACACACATCCCAATAAGTCATCTCTCACATGCCAAACATGCTTTAATGGGCCACATCCAGAAACTGTTATGGCCTTGAACAAATTTGCATCCCTCCTTGAAATTTCCAAGAAAAGAGACTTCTTGGACACTATCAGGCACCCACAAGTGTCATCATACATGAAAATTAATGTCAACAGAATACAAAATTTGGAAAGGAAAAAGACTTGAAACTACTCCCTGTTTTGACTATAAATGAACGAAAGACTTGATTCCCTGTTTTGACTACTATAAATTTGAAAAGAAATTAATATTTTATTAGAATTATTTTAAATTATTAATTTAAGCTAAACTTAATTAATTTAAAACAGATTTAATGGTAAATTGAGTTACTATATGAGTAATAATTTATTGGTATATGTCTTACTTACAATAAACAATAAAATGTAACCAAATTTAGTATGAGTTGTCAATCAAAGCGTAAATGAATAGAGTTTATAACAAGGTCTCGAAAAACAAATAATTTTTGTTGGATCTTTATATCCTTTTTAGGTTCATCGAGAGTATTTATTAGTTGAAATTTTTAGTTATCTTGGTAAAAATCTGATATGTTTATTTCCGTCTTAGCAAATCATTTTTTTTACAAGAAGTTATGATGTCTTTTTATGAGATTGCGGGTCTATTTATTAGCTCTTATTTTGTGATGCACAATTTCGTAAAATGTAGGAAATGATTATGACCGATTCAATGAAAAAGAAAGAATAGTGTGTATGTTTTATTAGAGATTAATAACACGTGTTTCGTCTTTATTTTTAATTGAAATTTAAGATTAGGAAATAAATGTCCGTGGAACTTATGTAATTTTCACATACGCATTCGTCAACATCACTGAACGATGACCTCACTTTATTTAGACCATAGCAATACAATGAAAATGACATGCTTTGAATGCTTAGTATAGAGTCGTGGTAGATCCTTTGTGCAACAAAGAACTAATGATAAAAGACAATATCTTATCTTTCACACCAGACATCCGCACACATCTTACCTTATGTTACATCTTATGATATGCACATCTTACCTTATGTTACATCTTATGACATGTTTTATCATAAGGAGCATAAAGAGAGTAACTGTGTCATTTTAAGGATGTTATAATCTACTCCCTCCTATTTAAAATAAGTGTCGTTTTAGAGAGATTTTAATTATTCAAAATAAGTGTCATTCACGTTTTTTCATGTATATTTATAATCTTATTTTCAAAATTACCCTTTAATTTCTCAAACATCCTAATTATACAGATTACATTTTCAAGACAATTCAATATGCAATTAATAAGGATATATCAAGCATTTCACTAACTTTTTTAATAAGTGTGCACTTATTTTAAATAAAAAAAGAGTGCAATTTAATGGGTCAATAAATACTCAGAATTTATCCCTTTATGTACTGTTGAACTGTAAATCAATGCCAATGTGACCCCTACGTGCAAGTTCACAGAAATTTTGGAAAGGCCATTCTCCAATTGTCAACAAAACAGGGCGCGGATTTGATGTCAGGCCACGTCACAAGCAATTGCACAACCCGTCATTTGTGTTGCGCGACACTAGCAGCCGCTATATTTTAACCCCCCATGTTTCTTCTTCGTCTCAGCAACTCCACATTCGCTTTCGTCTGCTTCAGCTCACCAACCACCATGGAGACGAAGATAAGTCCAGTAGCTGTTGCTTACGATCAGGAGAGGAAAAGGGTACTCAAATATGGTGGCGGAGGCAATAACTGGAGCTTGCTTCCTCATCCAAGAGGCAAAATCAAGCGCCAAATCTTTGCTTGTTTCTTGGCAAAGTTGAAGCTTTTTGCTCAAGCAATCATGGGATCTTCTTCCTAATTCTCTACTGGTTTAGGTTATGACTTATACCATGCTCAGTCTCTATTGTACAATGTCATATTATTATCCACCTGATGCTCCTGAAATCTTCCCTTAGTTATTACACCCTTGTTATATAATGTTCGTGTCTTAGCTATGATATGGATAAAGGATATTGAATAGAGATATCTTTCTAAACGTTAACATATAGTAATTCTCTCTTATTTATTTAACTTCTAAACATTTTCTTACTTAAACTAAATATTTTCTTGTAATGTCTTGTTTGATCTATTTATGCGCTTATACTTTTTTTTATTTGTGTATTTAGTTACTTATTTTATCTATTACTTTTATTCTTTATTTTGTTCTATATTTATTGTATTATTTATTTTATTACTTTTTTACTTTTTATGTATTTATTATTATTATTATTATCGTCATCATCGTCATTTTTATGTCTATTTTAATTTTAATCTTATTTTTAATTCTTATTGTTCTATTATATTAGTGTATATACATATATATGTAAGTATTAAAAAAACAATCTTTTTACTAATTAGAAGTAAGATTACATAATATTAAACCTCCAAAAATTGAAACTTTGTTAACATATATGATAAAAAAAACATATTTAATCTTCAAAAAGGAAATTGACTCCTTTACTTATTTGAAGAAATTGAGTAGTGGGTGCATGTGCTTTGACTTGGCCTATGCATGCGTTGGACTTCTAAAAGAGAAACTATAACCAAGTTTACTATATAAATAAATTTGCCTATTTATTACAATTATTTTAAGAATATAATTTTCTTTAAAACACAAAACAGACAAGTATATTTTTAGTTCTTTAGTTTAATGCATTTGCTTTTATTTCAGTCTATTAATTCTTAAAATTTTATAATTCCGTTTCTTAATTTTATTACTTAATCATTCAGCACTTTCATTAAATTTTTAAGGATATTTTAACATTGGATATACACATCAAAAGTTCTAATTTAAAGTGATTAAGATAGTTTAAAGATTGAATTAATTAAAAATTTCAATAATTAAAATATTCAAATGAAGAATTAAATTTTATAGTATAACTTAACAATTTTTTTCGAGTCAAGCTCTAGTTTTAGGCCACTCAACTTGATTCGATTAAACTCATATCCAATTTTATTTATATCCAAAACGTTTCTAGTTTTCAAATGTTTTCTATTTTTTAAATTTATATTTTCAACTTACTACAAAAACAATCACTCTCTCTAATTTCTATTATCTTTCATAAATTAATAGTGTGAACATCAGGGATGATAAATAAGCCTTGATTTAACTAAATTCTATCCAAAGCCAAAGAATGTAGTTGGGTTTGAACGAGTTTTGAGCTAAGCTTGAATTTTTGAAAAAAATCAACGAATTTTTAAAGATTGTTTATGTTTATATCTTTTACAGTAATTAAAAATATTTTAAGAAACTTCAATTGTTTTAATCTTGAGTTAAAGTTTTTAAATATGATTTAAATCATATTTACTAATTTAATTTATGTTAATTTGTGAATTATTACTCAATCAAAATGAATTATTTCATAATAAAATATATTAATTCTTAAGAAAGCCAATACAAGAAAAGAATCCCTTAAATTATATTATAATCAAACTTGAATATAAAATATTATAATGTTTTAATTCAAGTGTATAATTTATTAAATGATTCATCTTATATTGCAGTAGAATTTTTATTACTACATATTAAAATATACCAACTCTTTATTATGAAAAATGTTAAATTTTAGAAAATATTATAAAATAAAAAGACAAAAATTCAGGTTAAATAGAAAAAAAGAACTAATCCAAAGAAGACAATTATCTTTAACTAACTTATTACATGGATTAATGTGTTCAGATACTATAAAGTAAAAGACACGCCGTCTTTTTCTTTATCAAAATCATCCCATAATTGTTTTTATATAATCCTGTACACGTGCCTCCGTACTACAGGTTACATGATAACCATGGAAAATCTCTCTTTTGAGTAGTGGTGTCGGTTTTGTCAGTACATGTTTTGTTAGTAGATCCCGATGCAGAGAAATGGAGTGTTTGTGAGCAGAATGGATCACATCGCGGAGTTGGGTTTGTAGAAGTACACACGTTGTGTGTTGGAGCAGAAAAAAGGGGACCCTTTAGCTTCTTTTCTCTGCAGAATTCAATGAGATATATGTATATGTACATATATACATCAGGTTTGTGTTTCTGCGACTTGCCCTTTAACAATGATGCTTCAAGTTCCTTACTTTACATGACCGTTTTCATTTTTATGTGAAGGCATTGTGGATTTAACCTGTTATTTTAGTTCCATTTTCGTATTAAAGGTAATGTTTTTGGATGTCAGGTTATAGTTATTGATTTGAGCAATTTCCGTACCTGCAGAATCCATTGTGATGTTGTTGTTTAAGTAGTTATTTAGAAAAGAAAGTAGTGAAAGGGGTTTGAAGAATTCGTTTCTTGGGTTGTTAATTCTGCTTCGTAAATGACAGGGAAAAGGAAAAAGTTGGGAACTTTTTTGCTGTTGCTGGGATGATTGTAGATTGGGCGAAGGGAAATGGATCTATATCTGATTATCTGTTTTCTGTAAGGTTTTTGCATTCTTTTGTGTGCATTGTTGTTAAATGTAAAGATAAAGAGACTGTGCTGGATCAAGATCTTTTGGAGGAGTTCAACTCTTGTAGACTGCAGATTCCACATAACAGAAGGCAAGATCAAGAAGAATTTGCTGAACTTTTCTAATGAAACTTCAGTAAACACTGATATTCCTGGTTTTCTTTGTAGTAGGAAATCCTGACGTCGGAGTTTGAGGGGCTCGTGCGTATTGAGTGGGAGAGGAGATGAATGGAGCCAAGTTTCATGCATGGAAGGGGAACCATTTTTCAATTGCTGTTCTTATCCTTGCTTTTACTGACATTTTTCTTTGGACTTGGGAAACCAATCCTTTTGTCACTACTCTGCAGTCAGCTAAATTTAGACTGCATTCTTCAGGTTTGATTCTGTATCCATTGCCATACATTTCTTTAAGTTGTGATTTGTATATATTTCGACACAGGCATTGAGGATCTGTACACTTTTGCAACTTACTGATGTTTATTCTTCTTCTCCACAATCCAGATGTTACAGCAAAGAGCAGAGAAGATGATACGTAATAATAAAAGACGAAAAAAGTTACAAAAGTTAGTAAGAAGGACGAATACTAACGGCTAAAACAACATGAAAATCCATACTAATGATTTCTATTTCTCTTTCTATATCGGATTCTATGTTTTTGTCTCTCTCCTAATGTCTTTTTCTTACCCTTTTGACAAAATCTTAACAACCTATATGCATTCCGTTATCTATTTTTAATCTACAACAATTGGTATCAGAGAAGTAGACCTTATAAAGAGCAACTATGGCTGAAAGCACCAAAGGCATTGAGTTGCAAAGAGTGGAAAAAAGCTTGAAGAGCGTGATGGAGGGGATGTTCTTGGAGTCACAAGATCGGAGTGAGAGGATGTTTTCGGAGATTCAGAGTAGAACAGAAAGGTAGAAAAAGAGATGACAGAATTAAGAGCTTTACTCTTGCATAATTTTCAAAAACAAGGAGAGGTTAGAACGACCGAACCTACACCGCAGAGTGGCCCAGTAAGGCAAGAGCGAGACCGGAATGTAACACCTACAAGAATGAGTTGTATTGAGTTTTTGCCATTTGATGGTGAGAACGTTAAACTGTGGCTTTACCGATGTGAGCAATTTTTCTTGTTGGATCAGACTCCTGAGAAGACAAAGGTGAGTGTGGTGATCTTACACATGGATAAGCGAGCTCATGAATGGCATCGTTTGTATGTTAGAAATCATAACAAGACAGAGGTAATGGAATGGGAGGAGTTCACGAAGGCCTTGAAGCAACGGTTCGATGCAGAAATATTTGATGATGCAGTAGGTGATTTTAAGGAATTGAAACAACAGGGAATAGTTCTAGGCTATTGTGTGCAATTGGATCACCATTCCAACATATTAACGTTATCTGAAGAATATCTAGTGGGGTGTTTCTTTAAAGGACTTAAACTAGAGATTGGTGTGATGGTGACATTACATGAGCCCCATTCCTTGCATCAAGCTTATACGCTAGCTAGGAAATAGGAGGCAATGTTGAGGTCCACGGGGAACACGATGTTTAAACATGGTTTAATGATGAAAGGAGTGAATGATAATAGCAATTTTAATTTAAACTCATGTGGTTCACAGTCGACGAATGTCATTCGGAGGTCACCATCTGACGGAATACTACCTACACTAACGTCGACGTTACGATCATCATCATCGGTAAGAACTTTTAAACCATAGAAGCATTTCAGTAGCAAGGATTTCAATGAGAAAAAGGCAAAAGGCCTCTGTTTTTAGTGTGACAAAAAATATAACATTGGTCATCAATGTAAGAAGAGACAATTGCAATTTTATGTAATTATTGGAGATGGTGATAGTGGGAAAAACTCACCTGAAGCCGAAGAGGAAGAACTTAAGGGAAGTCCAGAAGAAGAAGATAATCCAATGGTTTCCATGTAGGCCATGTTGGGATTATCGGGGGACATTGAATTTAAGCAGATGAGGGTGGTTGGAGTGCACCAAAGAAGGAAGATACATATAGGAGCACCCATAACTTTGTGGACACTTCGATGATAAAGAAAGGAGGATGTGAGCTTCAAGAGATGGATCCCATTTTTATCACCATAGGGAGAGGATTACATTCCTTCTCCACCTTGTTGATATCTTCAATAGTTTGATCTTCAACAAACATAGCATCACAACTCCTGATAAGTCTTTTCTGCACCGGATCATAAAACCTATAGCCAAATTGATCTTGACCATAGCCTATGAATACACACTGTCGTGTCTTGACATCAAGCTTTTTCCTTTCATCTTTAGGAATGTGGACAAACGCCTTGCAACCAAAGACCCGCAAATGATCATAGGAAACATCTTTTCCTGACCACACCTTTTCTGGAACTTCATACTGGAGAGGAACACATGGTGAACGATTTAATGCATAAACAGCTGTAAGTAAAGCTTCACCCCAAAATACCTTAGGCAACTTTGAATGTGAAAGTAGACATCTGACTCTTTCCATCAAAGTCCTGTTCATCCTCTCAGCTACGCCATTCAATTGCGGTATTTTTGGTGGAGTCATTTGATGTCGAACACCATGCTCTTTACAGTAAACATCAAATAATTCAATATACTCTTCACCATTGTTTGTCCAAATGACTTCAACTTCTTCCTAGTTTGTCTCTCAACTAAGGCGTCAAATTGTTTGAACACATCTAGCACTTGATCTTAAGTCTTCAGAGTATAGGCCCACGTTTTCCTGGAATGATCATCAATAAAAGTCACAAAGTACTGTGCGTTACCGAGTGACTTTGGCAATGGTCCACACAAATCTGAGTGAATCAGATCTAGAACATTCTTCATTCTGGATGGAGGAGAACTCTGGAAAGAATTCCTGTTTTGTTTCCCTGCTAGACAATCTACACATTTCTTCTGATGTATTTGATTTAGACCAAATAGCATATTCCTTTTTACAAGCTGACTCATCCGTTTCTCACCAATGTAGCCTAGTCTTTTATGCCACAAATCAACTGTATTATCATTCTCCACTGTATTGACAACATCACTGGAGAGCTTTGCCTACATCATATACAGTCTTGAGTGCTTTTGACCTCTGGCTACTACTAACGAGCCCTTAGTAAGCTTCCATTTTCCGTTTCCAAAAGTATTTCGAAAACCTTTATCATCTAGCCTGTTTACAGAAATCAAATTCAGACGCATATCAAGAATGTACTTGAAATCTTTCAGCAACAGTCTTGAACTATTCGTTGTCTTTAAAGAAACATCTCCTATGCCAACAACATTTGATAGATTTCCATTTTCCATCTTAACAACGCCATAATTCTCGGGTGTGTAGGATGAGAAAAATTGTCTGTGAGATGTAACATGAACAATAGCTCCACTGTTAACTATCTAACTTATTTCTTGCGACACCAGGCTGACTATCTCTGTATCAATAAAAAGGTTAAATAAATCAACAATGTTACGTTGTTCATCATCACTGCTTTTTTCTTTCTTCATATCTTTGCCTTTTTCCTTCTTCAACTTTCAACAAAATTTCATGATGTGGTTGTTGCAAGCATTTTTATCATTAGAATTAATGGCATTTTCCCTTAATTTAAAGATTAATTATTGGGTTTTATACATATTTTACCTGCTAAATTACTTGATTCGCCTTAATTTGCATTTATAATTGTTCATGTTTAATTTGTAGGAAATGCGCTTGATTTTAGTTGTAAAGAACTACAACAGTCCAAGGCGAAAATCAAAGCAGTAGCTAGGCGTGAATTAAGCAGCTAAAGGAGCTGAAAATGTTGAAGAGAAGAACGTGAGCTTCAGGCGTGAAGGAGGAGCAGCTCCAGCAGAAAATCCACCAAACAACCACGCCGATAGCTTACAAAGATTTTAATGACAAGACCACCATACATGCGGAGAAGCTAGAGGAGAGGCGTTAACAGTTGAAGGAGACCCACTGAAAGAGACATACACTAGAGGAAAATAACGCAAAGAGGAGTTGTTGGCTAAAAAAACAGAAAGAAACAATGAAGTGAGGGATCACCATGCATGCAAAGGAGAAGACTTGCATGAGCTAGGAGCAAATTAAAAATTACCTAGAGGAGCTACGTGCATGCAGAGAACTTAGAAAGGGATGTTGGCAGCTGGTTGTTTTGAAAGAAAACAAATCAAAGGGGGCCACTCTCCTCTAAGGTTGCTCCAGCACATTGAGACTCACATTACAAAGGGAGGACTCTCTACTCTACATTTTGGACTTTCCACCAAGGAGGGACCACTAGAGAGGGACAATGTTACCCCACCAAGCACTCACTCCATATTTATTAGCTATTCACGTAACACCAAGGGGGCTCCACTTTTCTTTACAAAATACTCTCCACTCAAAAGCATAAACACTCTCTCAACGTCACACACAAGCAAACACCAAGGGAGTTCTTCAACTTTTACTCTACATTGAGGCATTAACGTTACAAATGATTGGGAGACCCACCAACGTTACTCCACTCATTTGACAAGGATTGAACTCTCCACTCATTTTTTTAAAAAAGCCACCAACATTACAAAGGGGTCACGCACATTCAGGAGGGGCTCCATTTCACTCATAAAGAACTCTCCACTCACGCTACTTAGGGATTCTTTTTCTTTACTCACCAAAACCCTTTGGCCACTAAGATTTGAGGGGTGTGAACTACAAACCAAGAGGAGCTAAAGTGGCAGTGTTGAAGACGCCTACACAAAAGGAGGGAGGCACTACCAAAGTAACAACGCAGTCAAGAGACGCACCAACAGTGAGGGACGCAACCATTGATTCCTAAACTCATTTATTTTTATATTTTTTTTGTGTCTTTCTATGTTGTTTGCTAATCCCAATTTATGTGGTCTTCATCTTATTATGAGTGAGTAGTTTTCTCAAAGTTTCAAGGTTGGGCTGAAGCTTTTAGTTAATTCTATGGATTAAATCTCGATTGATTTATTTGTATGGATTTTTCGTTTTGATTCTCTGTTTTGAAATTGATTTTGCTGGTAATGTGTTTGGCCAACCATTATTTGACGTTAGTTGTTAATTGAAGAACCGATAGGTGAAAATTGATAACGGAACTCTAAACAGGGAACTTGTAAATTTCAGATTTAGACATAAACTGAATTTATGAGAGAAAAAACCAGGTTAGCAAAGAACTTAATGGGTTATGCTTGATTGCTAGTTTATGATAGTAAATTAGGATTATTGCGTAACACTTCTTTGATATCTTGAAAAAGGATCTAAGAAACTCTAGGCTCAACCTTCTATCAACCAAAATTCGACTCATAAATTGATCTAGGTAAAGTCCATAGAAAATGCTAAAAGTGGAACCATCCTTGAAGCTTACCACATTCCATTCGAATTAAACCCCTAGAGATTTTCGCATTTTTTTCTTTAGCTTTAATTTTATTATTTTTGCTAGTTAAATTTCTTATTTTAATTCCCTTTTCTTACACAATCGATAGTCCAATTAATTGAGTGATCCAAGCCTAATACTTATACAATTACTTGCAGAATCACATCATTGATGTATAAGATAAAGTATATATGAAAAATGTATCTTGCAAATGAAATCATGATGAAATTAAAATTATGATATTCATATTGCATGTATGTATTATCTATAAATTATTCCTAGTTATTTTATTGAGATGGGACATTAATAAAGCATAAAACTAGCACACAATATATTTTTCATTTATAAAAGAAGTAATCAATTTATATACTAAAGTATGAAAATACTTAAATAAATATATAGGTGCTTATTAGAGAACAAGTTTACTGAGCAAGATTGTACAAAAGTGTTAAAGGTGATTGCCTTTAGAGCACTACTTTAACAATCTCCCACATGTACTAAAGTCAATCACCTTTGTATCTAATACCATAAGTGAGTACATTAGAAACAACTTTTCATTTGAGGAAGTGACTTATCCAAAAGATTAGTGATGTTCTGATCTGTGAGCACTCTCTTAAACCACCCGCCCATAGATATTGTCCGCTTTGGACCTTGGCCCAGCCAAGCCCTCACGGTTTTGCTTTTCCCGAGAACTTCCTAGGAGGTCACTCATCCTGGTACTAATTTTTCCCTAACACATTTAACTTTGGAGTTTTGATGAGATTCGGTGCGTTAGGGCATGAAAAACAAGTTTGTAAGGGAGAGGTATCCGTATCCTTATAAGGCGTACTTCATTCCTCTCTCTAACTGATATATAGTCCCGACACGCTCTAGGATACGGAAAGGTCCAATATATTGAGGGTTTAGCTTCCCTTGACTCTGAAATCTGATGATATCTTTCCATGATGATATTTGAAGAAAAACCATGTCACCAACTGTGAACTCTAACGGTCGTCGCCTATTATCCGCATAACTCTTTAATCGATTCTGGGTGATCATCATCTTCTCTCGAATGATTTTTATTTTCTGAATGGTGACTTCTATCAATTCAACTCCTTCTATTTTGGTTGTACCAACCTTATCCCAACACAGAGATGTCCTGCACTTCCTTCCATAAAGTGTTTCATAAGGTGGCATACTGATACTTGTCTGATAACTATTGATATAAGCAAACTCAATCAAAGACATCTTGTAACATCCCAAATCACCGATATCAAACAACTTGGGAATACTCGTCGGTCACCAGTAAATTTAATCGAGACTCCATCCTGAGGCCCAAAGCGGACAGTATTTGTGAGCAGGTGATCTGAGATGTTACACTCTCTATCTTCACATCACCTCTATCAATTATCTCCCTGATCAGGTGATATCTCCTGAGTACGTGCTTGGACCTTTGATGCGACTTTGGTTCCTTGGCTTGAGCAATAGCCCCATTATTATCATAGTACAGTAGTATCAGGTCTATAATGCTCGGAACCACTCCAAGTTTCATAACGAACTTTTTGTTCCATATAGCTTCTTTTGCCACTTCTGCAGCTGCAATGCACTTTGAATCGATTGTTGAATCTACAGTTGTCTTTTATTTGGAATTCTTCCAATTGCTTGCTCCACCATTTAGTGTGAAAACATAACCTGACTGGAAATTGGAGTCATCTTAGTCAGATTTAAAACTAGCATTTGTATGCTCGCTCATTAGGAGATTTCTGTCTCGATATACTAAGAATACATCATTCGTCCTTCTCAAGTACTTTAGGATGTTCTTGACAGCCATCAAGTGACATTCACCAGGATCCGATTGATATCTACTCATAACATTTAGAGCATATGATATATCGGGTCATGTACATAACATAACATACATGATTGATCCTATAGGTGAAGCATATGGAATCAAACTCATGTGAGTCCTCTCATCTTGCGTCTTAAGAAATATAGATTTCGAGAGTTTTATCTTATGAGTAATGTCTTAGAATGCTCCATGATAAACCTCTTTAGCGCTTTATCTATATATGTAGCCTGTGAAAGACCTAGGAACTTTCTTGATCTTCCTCTATAGATCTTTATTCTCAATATATAAGTTGCTTCTCCAAGGTCTTTCATGGAGAAATTCTGGGATAACCAAAATTTGATAGATTGCAAACTTGAGACATCATTTCTTATTAGTAATATGTCATCCATATATAAAACAAGGAATATGATAGCACTCTCGCTAACCTTCTTGTACACACCAGGTTCATCCGAATTTTATGAGAAACCAAACTCTTTGATTGTCATATCAAGTTGGAGGTTTCAACTTCTAGATGCTTACTTCAATCCATAAATGATTTTCTGAAGTTTGCATACCTTTTTGCCATCTTTGGATATGCAGCCCTCAGGTTATACCATCTTTAACTAGGTTTCCATTCAGGAAAGTCATCTTCACATCTATTTGCCATATCTCATAATCATAATGAGCAACAATGGCTAGGAGTATTCTAATGGATTTAAGCATAGCTACGGAGGTAAATGTCTCATCATAGTCAACTCCTTGTCTTTAACAATAACCTTTAGCAACTAGCCTCACTTTATAGGTAATCACATTACCATCCATGTCAATTTTCTTCTCGAAAATTCACTTACACCCTATGGGTTTTAGCCCTTCGGGTGGGTCAACCAAAGTCCATACTTAGTTTTCAAATATTAAATCCATTTCAGAATTCATAGCTTGAAGCCAATTTTTAGATTCTAAACTCTTCAAAGCCTCATCATAGGTTGTAGGCTCATCGTCCTCTATGAGCAACACGTCATTATGTTCACTTACAAGAAATATGTATCTCTCTGGAACATTATGTATCCTACTTGACCTACGAACATTTTGTGTGTCAAAAGTTTCAATTGGTGTCTCATCTCCATGAATAACAATTTCAGGTTTAAGTAGTTGATTTGCGTCTATTTGAGCATCATGAACTTCATCGAGCTCAAATTTGCTCCTACTATCTTCTCTTAAAAGAAACTCTTTCTCTAAAAAGATAACATGCTTTGAGACAAACACCTTTTGCTCTAAAACATTGTAAAACTGATATCTAATTGTTTCCTTAGGATATCGTAGAAACAGACATTTATCAAATTTTTCTTCAATCTTGTCTAATTGAATCCGCTTCACATAAACTAAATAACCCTAAACTTTCATATGAGAAAGATAGGATTTTTTGTTAGTTCATATCTTATATGGAATAACATCAAATGCTTTTGAAGGGGCTTTGTTTATCACATAAACAACAGTATCAAGTGCATGACCACAAAAGGATTTTAGTAGATCTACTAAGCTCATCATTGACCTTACTATGTCCAAAAAAATTCGGTTTCTCCTTTCAACCACACCACTATATCGCGGTGTGTAAGGTGGGGTCCATTAGGATACAATCCCTTTATTCCTAAGATAACTTAGAAACTCCTCATTCAAGTATTCACCACCTCGATCTGATCAAAATATCTTGATACTTTTACCAAGTTGTTTCTCTACTTCGTGTCTAAATTGTTTTAACACTTTAAATGCTTTATAATTGTATCTCATTAGATAAACATACCCATATCGTAAATAATCATCGATAAAGGCAATGAAGTACATAAAACCACCTTTGGCATGAATGGACATCGGACCATATACATTAGAATTTATTAGGTCTAATAACTCATTAGCTCATTCACCCTTTCCTTTAAAAGATAATTTAGTCATCTTGCCTAACAAGCAAGATTCGCATGTGTCATATGATTCATAATCAAATGACCCTAAGCTACCACTCTTGTACAACTTAGTCATGTATCTCTCACTTATATAGCCAAGTCGACAATGTCACAAGTAAGATGGTTTTAAGTTATCCCATTTTTGTCTTTTATTGTCATTGATATTTAAAATTAGATTGCACATATCTAATATGTAAATACCATTACATAATGTAGCAGTACCATACAACATTTCATTCAACTTAATTGAACAACCATTGTTTAAAAAAGTTAAATGAAATCCCATTTTATTAAGACATGAAACAAATACAATGTTTTTTGTTACAACGTGTACATAATAGCAATTATCCAAAATTAACTCTAACCAACTAGGAAGATACAAAACATAGGTTCCTATGGCTAACGCGGCAACTTTTTCCCAATTTCCCATACGTAGGTCCATCTCTCCCTTCTTGAGCGGTCTACTATCCCCGAGACCCTACATATCTACACATATGTATGAACCACATCCGATATCTAATATCCAAATGTTGTGATCAAAAATAGTATTAACCTCAATAACAAATAACATACCTAAAGTAGACGGTGGAGCATCTAATGCCTTCTTCTACTTCAGCAACTCTAGATAGGCTTTGCAGTTCCTTTTCTAATGCCTTTCCTTGTTGCAATGAAAGCATATTCCCTTTGGTGTTTTTTCCCTTGTCTTTTTCTTAGTTACACATCCCAGTGGCTTCTTGGGCTTCTTCTTCTTCTTTTGGTTTGTCTTGCGAGAACTAGAAGTAGAGTTTACTAGCATCATAGCCTTATTATCATTCTTAACATTTTGCTCAGTTGTTTTGAGTAGATTAATCAACTCAAGTATAGAAGTGGATATTTGGTTCATCTTATAGTTAAGCTCAAACTGTGAATAACTATCAGTCAAACCAGTTATAATTAAGTCTATACTTAATTTATGATCCATTATGAAACTCAAACTGGCTAACCTCTCAATGTATCCACCCTCAGCCATCTTAGAGCGAAAAAGCAATCTCGAGGTCTCGAACCTTTCAGACCATGCTTGCTCATTAAACAGTTCCCTTATATGGTAAACTATGGTATGAGCATCCATAGCCTCATGCTGCTTTTGCAGTTTCGATGACATAGAGGCCAACATTATACAGCTAGCCAGCTCACTATCATGCAGTAGCTTCTTATAAGCTTTCTGATCTTCATCAAAAGCATCAGCAGCAGGGGGATCGGGAAGTGGCTCATCTAGGATATATCATAGTTTCTCATATTTGAGAACAATTCTCAAATTCCATAGCCAATCTAAGAAGTTTGGTCCTATGAGTTTGTTGGAGTCAAGTAGAGAGCGTAAGTTCACGCTGGACGAAGACATCATGGTGATTTAATAACCTTGAAGAATGAGAGAAAGTGTTAGAATGTACATAAATGCATATTAATAAGGACTTTAATCACATGCATTATGGGTCCCACTATTTTATCCAAATTCATACCCCTCAGTGCAAATTCAATAAGACTTATAGCTTTTTTAATGGGTCGATATCCAATATTATTAAAAATGACCTTCAGTTTGCCCAACAAGCTACCTTAAGTCAATCAATAGATATCATTCATACCAATTGTATTAGTTATATAACTATCGATTTGTGCCATCAACTGTTGATTGAGCACACTCATTGGGTTCATTCGTATACATCCTATGTATATAACCCACCTTCTCCTCTATCCATGTTGACCTTGGGTTTGCCCAACAAATCAATGCTTCCAGGTAGGACCAACCTATTAATCTGAAAATCTAATTTCCATGTTTTGAACATATTTATGTAGATCGGTCTTGAGTTTGCCCAACAACCCAACTCTGAAAGACCTCTGATTCTTGCCATATCAATGGAAGGTGTAACTCCTAATATTTCAGTTGAGGGATTTATTCTTAGGTCTCATCAATCCT
>JANITW010000236.1:742857-765403 GCA_027564335.1 Erythroxylum williamsii
CAGTATAAAAATTTTTGGTGTTCTTTTGTTGCTGTTTTATTTTTACTCCAAATTTATTAACGTTTCCGCACAACACAGTGACTAACCGTTTATCCCTTGTTTCGTTTCCACTTAAAGAGAGGATTTTGATCTATGTCTTTCTATTGCAAAGCTTGGAATGTTTTTCATGATCCGACTGTAGATGTCAAAACGTCTAGTATTCTTGTGAAGATAAGTTTGTTAACTTGTGTTTTGCAAATATTAAAATAAAGGTACATTAAAAACTGGATGGAACTAGCTGGCCTCTCTGTTCGAGAAGACGTTGTTGGCAACATGTTTGGGCGATGGTGAGTTTGTCTGCCACCAATAATCACATTTAGGATATTAAAAACGAATCACTTATCTGGATAAATATGTTTCTCGAGAGCCAGTGAGATATTCCAAATCCTCTTTACTTGGCTTGGAATAAGAACTCTGCAAATTTTCCCCCTAGATACAACTAGAAGATTGTTTGGCAGCATCCTGTCTATTGTCATGCCAATAATCGTACTTTCATAGAAACCTTAAATAGATTAACTTCAACATTGTTTTGTCCTCAAGGTGCTTCTTTCATTATTTTAGTCCGTTGCTTCTAGATCCTGGAAAAAGTAGTAAGGATTTCTTAGAGAGGACTAGTTTTCTGTTGTTCTAATAAAGATGTCATATTCGATATCATTCTTCATTTGGCAACATTGCTTATGTTACAAATTGCAAATTATGTCATTAGCATCTGCATCTGATATCTTGTAGTATTTCCATAGCTCAAAGATGTAAAACTTTCAGCAAATCATGACCGATTCATTTGTATCTTGTCCTTCATGGCTAGCATTTCTTCAAGTTTATATCTGGGTATTAACTTTATTTGTAATTTCTCATAGTTCAAAATTTATTCTTTTCCTAAAGAAGGACTGCTTGTGGCCCCGTTTGCAGGGATGGGAGTGAACCGGATCTGGGTGCAGCTGCCACTGGTTCTCATATTGATGCTATTCCATATGGAGGGAAGTACGATGGAGTTGTTGGTGTTTTAGGTGCAATAGAAGCCATGAATGCGCTTAAAAGGTTTATATTGTGCGGTCCAACTTTTCCAATTTGAGTATATTTTGCAATATATTGTACAATTTGAGAAGTTATAGCTCATTGATTACAGGGACTTGAACAGAAAATTTTTGCTCTAGAAAATTCACCACAATGAAGATAATAAATTCATCATTATTTAATTCATGACACAAAAGATATTCCAATGTTATTTGTCCTCATTCAACACGTTTTTGCAACCAATGAGTCCATACTATAATCTTGAATCCTTCTTGCGGACCAAATTAGAACTACAATGGTGTTTTTTGCATGGAATGATTAGAGCACATTCTCCAATATCAGTGCCATCTATTGTTCTTTCAAATTTGTAAGCTTCCACTGTTGCTACTATTTCTTGACATTATCATGCTAACTAGTAGCATTGCAGGTCTGGTTTTAAGAAGGCCACTTGAAATTACTTTTGTTCACTTCAGAAGAGCCTACACGTTTTGGGATAAGCTGCTTGGGAAGGTGAGGACCTATTAGATGGTTAAGTTCACAGGTCAGACTCAAAAAAATTGCATTACCAGTTTCTTTTCCATTCCAGTATCCAACATGACTTACGCTTGCTTTTTAATTAACATCAGGAACTTCTGTCAGTCACTTGTTTTACATAGACTCTCATTAGTTATTTTTGACTTGCAGCCGTTTATTAGCAGGATACGAGGAACTTGCTGAAGCTCTGAAGACAACAGTTGATGCTCAAAACATTTCTTTCTTTGATGCTGCTAAATCTGCCGGGTATGCAAAAGGCCATGATGGCTTATCTAGTGTTTTTCTGAAGTAAGGCAGTTACTCAGCTTTTATAGAGCTCCGGATAGAGCATGGACCGATTCTGGAGGCAGAAGGTTGGCTACTTTTCTCTTCCATTTTTTTTCCTTCTAAAACCGCAATTTACAAGTTCTTGCTTATTCAATTTGAAATTTGATTCAGGCATATCTGTTGGTATAGTAGCTGCAATTGCTGACCCTGCAAGCTTAAAGTGGATTATGAAGGCAATGGAGGCCATGCAGGAGCTGTTCTGATGCCAGAAAGGTTAATTTAATGTTTTTGTAGGTATTTTGGAGGTGCATCCTGGAGCCATCAATAGCATTCCAAGCAAATCACATGTAGAAATTGGCATGTCTTCTTTAGTTCTACAAGTTCCCATTAAATCTTATAATATCATTTTCATTATTAAGGCGGTTGAAGCTATATCTGGTCGTCTGTTTTATTCTTATTGTTTGTTGACTATTCTGGTCGATACACGAGACATTGATGAAAAGCGAAGAAATGATGTGGTTGAGAAAATTTTCCATTCTACACTTGAGATGGCCATCAACCGTGGTGTCCAAATATCAGACTTTAAAATCATAAGCCAGGACCCACCAGCACCTTGTTATAAACTAGTGATTGAAGCGATGCAATCTGTGGCAGAAGATCTGAACCTGAAACATAAGTTAATGATAAGCAGAGCTTACCATGATTCCCTGTTTATGGCCAGGTATGAGAGACTAAATGAGTACGTGTAAATGGCTATAGATGCTGGATTCAATTCAAGACTGTACCTTTGTCTCTGTTTCACTGTCTAGTTTCTGGTTACTAAGGATGTTTCACTGTCTAGTTTCTGGTTACTAAGGATTTTTTAGTAATAGTTTCCAGTTGATATGGATATGAATCTGCGGTTTCTTTTTTCTCTTTAATGACAAAAAGAAAGGTGACTGATAATGCAACTTGACCTTCTTGCAGAGTATTTCCAATGGGAATGCTGTTTATTCCATGTCACAAAGGTTCTTTTTTTTAAAATTTATTTCAGAGTACAAGTTCAAAACTTTTTCCGAATGTAACTCATCAGTGCAAAGTATTTCTTCCAAAGAAATACTTGTCAAGATCCGTCTTTTTGTTTGATTTATTACATCGTCGGTATCGGAAAAACGCTTTGAACTATTGATACTCATGGCTATTTGGTTTATGCAGGATACAGCCATAAACCTGAAGAATATGCTTCCATTGAGGATATAGCAAATGGGGTGAAAGTGTTGGCACTCACTCTTGCCAAATTGTCATCATTTGGATACATAAGTTTAGCTTAGCTCTTGTTGGATTGGTTTTGGTTCAGCAAATTCTTCTTCTTTACCATGTACCATAATTACTTTGGAAGCTCTAAGAAACAAACTGTTTATATCATCAATCTCAGAAGTGGAGTACAGAAATTTATTCTTCCAGGAACAATTGCTTTTATTTTCAGTACCAAGATGAGGAAATAACACAAGGCAGCATATGATAGAAGCGCAGTGTATTTGATGCATTATTTTCAGGTTTAAACATGAAATTTGTAGTTTTTAAAAATGTATTCTTATATTTTAAAATTACAGAAAAAATATTTTGTAGTATTAGAACAAAAGAGTTTTTATGTAATTTTTGTTTAATTTTATAATCAATTAATCATATGATGATTTACATTAGAATAATTTGAAAAATACTAAAAAAAAATTTATACTATTTTTAATAATATAAAATATAGGACTGATGTGATTTAATAGCTTTATTTTAGTAAAATATAGAGTTCAATTGAAATAAAGAACAAGTGAAAATTATAAAAAATTAAAAATTAAATTTACATCAATCTTATTATCATTTATTAAATTCTCTTCCTTTTTTAAAAGATAAGACTACAAAAATAAATAAATAAAAATTAAAAATTATGTAATAATTAAGAAAAATGTATTAACTGTGGATTCTTTTTTTAATATTAATTTTCACATCTTGTGCAAAATAATATTAATCATTTATAAATTTACCAAAAGCTATAAAAAGTCTATTTAAAACCGAATTATGTAAAAAGAAAGAAAGAAAGAAAAAAAAAGAGAAATAAAAGATATGTGCAAGTCTCTCGAGTTCTGAGCGCCACTAGCTTAACTCACTCATCATCTCCATGGAGCTTCAGACTTTCCGCCCTCCATCTTTCGCAGGTTTCTCTCTCACTCACTCTGTTTCTCTGTGCCTGTTTGTGTTTTTACAAGAGTTAATGCACACAATCATGTATCTTGCGATATGAGCTGATTATTTAACTGGGCATATAGGTTCCCGTTACTATATCATAGGCTGCAAAATTTCAGAAAGCTGAATCATTTCTTGGCAAGTTTATCTTTTTCCTTTCTGGGTGTTACTGATATTGCCTTTTAACTTCTATTCTGAGCTGTTTCAGGCTGTACCTACTGATAGCATATTGAATGACTATGGCTATGCAACTTTCTTCTTTCCAAGTTTTCTTGTTCATATTTGTCAAATTTTAGTGTGATTTTTCTAAGCAAAACAGGTTTGCACAACTGCAAATTGGTTTCCATCTGCTGTCATCTAATTTTTCATTGGAATAAACGTTTAACATTGTTGTTTTACATTTTAGAAAGGTTTGAGATTTGATTGAAAAACTTAAAAAGTTCAACACTAATATGAAAATCTTTTTAAAAAATTTAACACTGAACGAATGGATATTCTTATATGCAATATGACGGATTAACAACTTATTTCATCAGTTGTAAATGAATGGTGTTCTAGTGGCATGTTCTCTAAATCATTTCAGTGGAGCAATCTTATAGTCTTGTTCGTCTTCAAAGTATTTCTGGTTATAGTTTGATGTTACCAGAAACGATGAAAGAATGCTTGTGCTTGGTTTTTAAGGTAACATGTTGTCCTGGGCGTGCAAGTGGAGAAACTTTAAAAGACACAATTTTGCTGCTGAGTTTCTTGGATGCAGACATTTTGAGAAGCTCCCAAAATCAAAGAGATACTGCAGAGAAACTATTGGATCTTCTATTTTGTGTTCACAGAATGATCCAAACTTACTCAGCAGCCTGAAGCTAAATGATGCACGGATTATATATAGTGTTGCTGCTGCCATGGGTCATAACCAGGTATACTTTTGCTCCTCCTCGCCATATGAGTATATTCATTGGACATTCTTGGTCCTCATTTTTTTATATAGTACATTGTAATTCAATTTGGTAACAGAATTTATTTACTCAGATCTTAATGCATTTTAATCAAACTTCTTTATTTGACAACAATCAAACTTCTTACTTGAAGTCTATTGTTCAATGTGGTAACAGAATTTATTTGCTCAGATCTTAATGCATTTTAATCAAACTTCTTTATTTGACAACAATCAAACTTCTTACTTGAAGTCTATTGTTTTTTATTGAACTTTTTTGTTCGACAGCAATTGAGCTTCTTGCTCAAGAAGTATCATTTATTTTTCTTGCAAAAATTAGGCTTCCATAATATGCTTTAATACCAAGTTAAATTTCATAATTTTCTTATTTTTGAAAAGAATGGTCTATACATAAAATGATTCATATCTAATTCTAATCTGATGCGAGATTCGTATAAACCTTTTAACAGAAACATGGGGAATGACATTTTGGGTTACAAGGAAAAAATTATGAATTCATGATGTAGCTTTTCTGCTAAAGTTTGGTGCATATATTCTCATTATAGTCTAGTGATTATTTGTTATTATATTTTCCAACAGGAGTCACATCCAGAATCCCATCTTAGAGTTCCCGCAATTGTTAGTGCTCTTGACAGAATGGAGCTAAGTGCGAAGGTATGAATATAATCATCCAATTATTATATTTCGTTTACTTTCTTGTATTATATTGCCAATACATGCCACCTGAGGAGTCTTTTTCTGGTGATGTCCCATATAGATTGTAGGTGTTAGATCTCATTTCGAAAAAGAGAGGATATGAAAGCCTTTATACTTACACTAAAAACACTACTAATCAACATCTAACTTGTTATTTTAGAGTCTGTTTTCTCATGAAATCGGATTGGAGTTATTAGTAGATCAATCTAGATTTGTAAAGTTATAGATGATATTGGGGCAAATCTCAACTAGTACAATGTTTGACCAAGACGATGAAGACAGGAAATGACACTGACGGTAGGGCCATGAGCAATGAACGATTTGTGATAGATTCTTAGTTTGATTCAACATAAAAAAAAGAAAAGGTTCTGGATTATGGTTTGACCTTGATGAGGACATCAACGGTTTAAAGAGAAGAGATTGGAGTATCTCACGTAAGAGGCGGGTGTCAAATCTCATATCGGAAAGGAGAGAAAATGTGAAAGCATTTAAAAATTCTGAAAACACTACTAATCAACACTTATCTAATTATTTTGAGTCATTAGTTTCTTAAACCAAATTAAAGTTATTATTTAGTTAGTTTGAACTTGAAAACATGGATTATATGGATCATTTGGAAACAGTCTTTCTACTATTTAAGGGTAAGGTTGCGTACTATTAAACCTCTTCAGCTCTCTAGATCTCGCGTGTCAGTAGGATTATTAGTGGGAATCGTCGTTGTCATCTTTGTTGTTTGAACTTGAAGAGCTATGGTAATAAAATTTGTTCATCTGAAGATGATGAGTGATATTATTCATTTTTCCATGTTTTGTTGACATTTATGATAAGGTTGTACTAAAAAGAAATTCACTATTTGTTATGTTGTATATAGTTTCGTGGTACAGAGATAATTGAACTTGACCATTTCAAACCTGCTTCAGTGGACGATGTTGCAAGTGTTCATTCCAAAAATTATGTTGCAGGCCTTGAGAAGGTATATTATACTTCAACTTTACATCCATCATTTGAACTCTATGGATGCATGAGCTTGGCATATAGTTGGGTGTTTGCACTTACTTCTTCTCCTAGTTGTCTACCTAACTTTCCCGTATCAAACCTTGTCAAGGTTAAGAATTATAAACTTTTGGATGTTATAGGCTATGGATCAAGCTTCACAACAAGGTCTTATTTACATTGAAAGAACTGGACCAACATACGCTACTGCCTCGGTAAGTTTGTTGCTTCCGTTGTTTCTGCACATCAATCAATTAATGACCAAGAGCAGACAGATTCATGATATAAATGATATATCCTGATGTAGAAAGGTTTGATATGTGAGATTGCAGACATACCAGGAGTCACTTGTGGCAGCTGGAGCAGGACTCGCTCTGGTAGATTCAGTGGTGATGTCTCAACCTGGAAAGTTAGTCTCCTTGTGGTTATCATCCTTTTCTTTTCTCAATGCTCAAAACTGTCACCTTTTTCTGGATGAAATCTGTTCCATTTTTCTAAAATGGAGCACCAACCATTTTTCTACAACTATTTTTTGTGCTCTTGCATAACATTTCCAAATTGGTTCTAATCGAAAAATTATTGATCCTACAAATACTGATTTGACTGGATTTCAAGTCAAGGGTGTCAAAATAAAGATAAATTCAGGTTTTGGACTCGGAGGCTCAGTGCGGTCTAGCCCAAAGCCCGAATATTGATCTGAAACCTCATCAGGCTTAGGCCTATAAAAAATCGTGAGGTCTGAGCTTGGCGCTGCCCATTGCCAAGTCTGACCATAATCCAGAATATTCCAATTTTCAGGTTGCAGCAGCAGACGGCGGTCATAATCCACCAGTGGGGTTTGCTCTTATAAGACCTCCTGGGCATCATGCCATCCCAAAAGGGCCTATGGGATTCTGCGTTTTTGGTAATGTAGCTGTTGCAGCTCGTCATGTTCAACGTGTGCATGGACTAAAACGTGTGTTTATCATTGACTTTGATGTCCACCATGGGAATGGAACGAATGATGCGTTTTATGATGATCCAGATATATTCTTTCTGTCAACTCACCAAGTAAGTTCGGATTATGATTCTTTGTGTCAACTCATCAACTCAGCACTGAAAATGGTTGTTGCATGTTCTTCCATTCTGAATTTGTATGTATAGATTGTTTCATATCTCAACATGAATAGATGGTGCTACATCAGCTAGCAGAGAATTTAGATGAAACATTGTGAATTAAACTGTCTGCAATTTTGTTATTAAAAGAAGATACTGCTTCTTGTTGATTCTCTCTATGAATAGATTATTATTGCTGATGATAATAGAGTATGTCTCAAAAATTTTCAGGATGGAAGCTACCCAGGTACTGGTAGGGTGGTTGAAGTTGGTCATGGAGATGGTGAAGGCACTACCCTGAATCTGCCTCTCCCTGGAGGCTCTGGTGACATTGCAATGAGGACTGTGTTTGATGAAGTAATTGTACCATGTGCACAGAGGTTCAAGCCAGATATAATTCTTGTTTCTGCAGGGTGAGTTGTATCTAAGCGGAGTCTTTCACATATGATGACACTCACAAATGAACATCTGGTATAGAGATAACAAATTAGTCTTGACTCGACTTGAAGTCAACAACCCAAGTACACGAGTTCAAGCCTAAACTTGAGGGGAACAGATTTGCTGTTCCCAAAGTGCTGCGCTGGTTGTGCCTGAATAAATCCCAGCCATCCATTACAATATGGTGGATGGCTAGGATCTTAAAAGCACAGTAGGGCACAGTAATTCGGGAGCAGATATTCAGGCTTGATAAACCTTTTCAGTTTGACCAATTATGACATAATTTTCCAGGTTCGGATCAACTTGACCCAAAGTCAAGGAACCAAGTTAGGTTTGATCAAGTTCAGATTCAGATCATCAGGTCGTTAGAATTTATATACTCATCAATATCCGATGCTTAACTGCTTCATAACCTAAATTTGTCCAGGTACGATGCTCATGTTCTGGATCCACTTGCCAGTCTACAGTTCACTACGGGAACATACTACTCTCTTGCAGCTAACATCAAACAGCTTGCCAAAGATCTATGCAAGGGCCGTTGCGTGTTCTTCTTAGAGGGTGGTTACAACCTGGAGTCTCTTTCTCACTCAGTGGCAGATTCCTTCCGAGCTTTCCTCGGAGAGACAAGTTTGGCACACGAGTTCGATAATCCTGCAGTCTTGTATGAGGAGCCATTGACGAAGGTCAAGCAAGCAATTGATAAAGTGAAAACGATACATTCTCTCTGAACCGCCATAGCATCTTCCCACAAAGTATCCAACACATATTAAAGTTAGCTAGTACTGCTTAGCTAGTTTCTGCAATAATTTGTAAATGTAGCTGATGCGCAGATGTAAGAAGTCATACTAACAAGAGAACTTCAGCTCTAAAAATGCTTCTGTAAAAGCCTTTTGTGCTGATATTTAGCATGTACAGGACGTGCTTTGGTGTTTCTGTGACATTGGTACATGTATCGAGCTAGTTGTTCAATGCCTGAAATCAATTGATTATAGCATCTTGTAATGTTTCAATTCTTGGCAATTGTCATTTAACCCTCATATATTCCATATTAGACTGGTCATTTAAGCAGAATACCTCGTTTTTTTTTTTTTTTGGTTTCCTCCTAGTTCTTTTGGATTTAGAGGAATTCTCATAAAACCCATTATCCAGTAAACTACGTTCATCTTCCATCGCTTTGTCCATTGATTATACATCTGCGTCCATCTGACAATTCACCTTCTACTGGGTGTTGGAACAAATTGTTTTGCAAAACTTGCTGTGTTGAAATTGGCTGAAGATCTTGCAATGTCAATCAAGTTGAAGAAGAAAAGAAGAGTGAAAGTCAAGATAAATCATCCTAGACTTGTCCGAAAATTGAAGTTGATGATATTAGGGATAATCCAAGGTTGCATGGTTCGAGGAAATGAAGAGCAAGTTCAAAAGAGTGAAATTCAGTGGAAAAGTGAAGATGAGGTCAAGATGGAAGCAACTAAGAAAAATTGAAAATGTGCAGATTGACAAAACCTATCCTGCAGCAAGAAGAAGAGCAGAGCAGATGATAAAAACTGAAGTAATTAAGTTGGTTTAATTAGCATAATCAAGAATTACAGAAGACAAGCAAAACAAGAGCAGCTGATTCATGCATCAAGCTTTTTCACTTTTGTGGCCTGACAATCGGATATGGATGTTTGTCCTTTGGAGCTGAAGAATCAAGTTGCTGCTAAGAATTAATTGCTGTTCATGCTGTACCAGTTTCTACTTTTACCAATGTTAGCTTTAGCATTGCTGAAGACAAAAAGAATTGCTTTTTTGTTTTGTCAAATTAGGAAATGTCAGTACAAATCAAGTTTACTCATCAGTTTAAGTGTTTATCCTTTAGCAAAAAACCAGTTTGTATCAGAACATGAAGGAGATGCATAAAAGGTTTCTTGCTGTTCATTTTCGAATGTAATGAAAAAAACAGAACCTTACAATACAAGAGCACTTTCCTTTGAGATTTCAATCTTCTTATTATGTTTTTAATTTTTCCAGTATTGCCTTTGATTTTTCAGTAACCATTACTTTAAGTTGAGAAGCAAATTGAAAACCATTTTGGAGAAGTCTTGTATCCAAAAGTTCCATCAGTTCTCGCAAGTCTCATTTTTTTGTTCTAAACATCATCCTTTCATATCCTTTTATATCCTTTCAATTCCTTCTGAAGCTTAATTTCATTAAGAAGTAGATTGCTATTCAGAGATTGAAGATTGAAACTTTACTATTTCGTTCGGTCACTGTTCCATTTGAATACAAGAAGAGCTACATACACTTTTTAATTTACACAAAATTTCTATCGTACATTCTCTGATTTGTGAGAGGCTTGAGTTGGAGTTTTGAAGGAGCAACCTACAATCAAATTACTAGGCTGAGGAGATCGAAGTTGTAACTTTTGGCTGTTGAAGGCTGGCATGAACAGTGCACCAAATGTTTGATAGAAGGCTTCAAACAACATCGATCTTCGACAGGTTCTAGGCTGAAGGTGCTATCTTCAATCAGTCAAGGGGGCCTCTTCAAGACTGGGAGGTGTTTTCAACAGTCTTCAAGATATCTGATTCCTCCCCATTAACTTGTCTTTGTTCTAAATTGTCTATCGTCAGTGGACTAACAACACTAGAAGGTTGTTATTCCTATTTGTATTTTCACAGGTATCCTACTCGACTCAGCTTAACTTATCATCTCCCTTAATTTGTTACACATTCAGACTATAAAAAACCAACATGTTTCCAGTTGACTTTTCATTCTCCTCCATAGAACATACAACTACCTTAAGTCTGTCCCCTTTTGAAATCTCAGAAGTTGATGTCCCGTAAGTTCATCACGACTCCCTGTTTTGAAAAGTTTTCTGGTAGTTTGTCAACTATTCTTCCCCAAATTGGGTTTACATGGATAGGAAATTGGCACAACATTTTGTCAGTTCATCGTCATCACCTAAGTTCATAACAGGAAGCTAATCAAGCAATATAGAGTCTCTTTTAACCTCAATAAAAATTTAAAAAAAACCATATATGTTCCATATTTACTGTTTGGGGGTCTATACATATAAGCTTCCTAAGCGAACTAGTTAGGAAACTTAATCCTTCAATCGTCAATAATTCAAGAGGAATGTTGTGGAAGTCAACCCACAACAGAAAAGCATTCATATTTCCCCTGTCAAAATTAGTATCTGGCTTCCATTTTTGGATTAACATGGGTCGTCTACTAATATGTTAAATGAAGAATCGCATACCCAGCGAAAATAAAATTGCAATAACATATTTATCTTTTGCGTTTAAGAATCACTCTTATAGTAAGAACAGACAAATAATAAATACTTGGACTTTGTGAGGATTAATCGAAACGAAATTTTGAAAAGAAAAAATCTATATGTGTTTTACACCGAAAAATATGTCTGGCTTTTAACATTTGATATAGCTATAGTTAAATTGTGAAAAACTCTTTCTTTAAGAATAGAACAAAACAATTTTTATTTATTTTCTTTCGTCTATTTTCACTTATAGAAAAAGGGAGGTGCAAATTCAACATGTCCATCGTGAAAAGAATCAGTGTGACGACAGTCTAGCAATTCTAGCAGTCTTATTAAATCCAGATCTGCATATCCTATAGGAGCTTCCGATGGTCATTATGGAGCTAATCTACAGATATGCACAACGCACATTATATTACAGAACATTGCGATAATATCATTTTTCTTCTTTTCCTTTCTAATTAAAAACAAAAGACTTCGCTTTGTTATATCTTCAAGCACAAAAACCTTTCGTTTTGTATCACTGTACAAACACAGAAAACCAAGAAAGACTTCTATTTGTTTCTCACGTCCCTCATGCACACATTTTCTCTTTTCAAACGTTCTTTTCACGTAATAAGTTTAAAACCAAAAACTACTCTTTCATACAACGCATCTCTAATCTCTTCGTTTATTTTCATGTCCATTAAACCAACACACCCCTTTGTAACCATTACCACATTTACTCTTCTTCTTCTTCTTCTTCTTTTTTTTTAATAATAATAATTATTATTATTTATAAAATGAAATAAAATAAATTTTATTCGTTTATTTTGTACAACAGAATTTCCAATATTAATATTTTTATGTTAAAAAATATAATAATATATCATATAGATTATTTAATAAATTATCTCATAATAAATTAAACGAGAAATATTACACTTTTAAGTGTGTGATCACATAAATTTATCACTAAGTCGGTAGTAATTAATCTTGTTAATTACTAATCAAGGTTGGAGTCTAACAGCACTTCTTAATGACCAGATAGTGTGAAGTAATAACCTTACAAAGACAAAACCTAGTTTAAGGATAATGTTTTGTTACCTTCCATCATTATAACTCTGGATTATCCTAAGGTATGGTTTAACTGTCAAACCCTATTAGATAACTAACTATGTTACATATCAATCATAATGATTGGTGAATAACTTAAGAAACTTATTTTCTTCAATCATTCAATCGCCCTAACTAAGATCTTGAAACAACCATTAAGATCAATGACAACATAGAGTTCAAACTTATTACCTAAAGTCGATAGTTCCCATCTTGACTCATCACTAATCAGATAGGTACTTAATTATATCCAATGATCATTCAACTAACATGTTTATGCACTAGGTGTCTGACATCAAAATATAATAAGTGATCTATTGATTACTATGATGATTTCATGTCAAAGGAAAAATATACATTTAAATCATTATGAGAATATTCCACTTGATAGTTCAAAGGTAATATTAACCATTATGAATTCTCAATTTAGTTAGTTCAATGATCATATCTCCATATGCATCATCTTTATATGTAACTTAGTAAATGAGATCTACGTACTAATATACATCTAAGAGATACTATTACATACATATTGATTTAACCGGATCATTAAAGTTCTTATTTGATGATCCTATGATCCATAACATTTTTAGATTAAATTCTAAAGACTTTACTCTCATTATCAGAATCTCTATTATAAAGACAACTGTATAAATTTAATCAAGAACTCATCATATTAGAATACAAACAATAAACATAATATGATAACAAATATTTGCCATGTTATTAAACAAAGTTAATAATCATAAAACTAAAGTGTTAAATTTATTACATAACGATTGAGTTATGTGCATAATTTCAAAACTAGATACCTTATTCGATGATCTTGTCAAGGTTATTCTCAGTTGAGAACTTGAACAGGACGGAGTCGTCTTACATCAACATCACTTTCTCAAGCCCCTTCTTACCTTACCTAGCCATGACCTAATGTTGCATAACTAGAAAATTAAGCCCCTTGTTCCAAAATACACCAACCAAAGTGGTAGACCAAACCTTGGCTCTAGCCTTTAAAAGATGGACAGGTGATATAAGGGTCCTCTTTCACAACTTTTTGAGAGCTCTCCCTTTTTACATTGAATTTGGGGTTTATTTTTCCAAGCACTTGCATTTTGATTGACACTAGCTGTAGCCTTCATCTCACTAGTTGTTGAAGAAGAGTTCTCCCTTATCTTTGTCGGCTTCAGTGAGTAGGAGGGAGGTCGGCCAAGTTCAGGTTAGAGGGGGGGAGACCCCCTCCTCCATTTTCTAGGCCTTCAAAAGGCCTACTTAGTGGAGCGAAGTCAATAGCACCTAAGAGCACTGTTGAAGGTTGGAGCTTAGAAGAGGCAAGGAAGAAGATTTCAAAAAGAGGGACCTGGTGAGGACAAGAAGGTAAAACTGCTAGAAAGAAGGCAAAGAAAAGTTTTGTTGAGGATTGGGCCTTCACTTATGTTACCCAAGGCAGGTTTGATTGAACTCAAACTTGAGCTTCAATTTAAGTTCCAATTAGATTCGACTTTGAACTCAAATTTTAAAAATAATATTAGGTTAGGGTTTAAACTTGATTGGACTTATCCTATTATTTACTTAACATGTATACCAAAGTATTATATTATTATGTTGTTCATATTATATGTGTTCTTGTTTATAATTCTTTTTAATATCTCAAATTGCTCATGAACAAAACCATGAGATGCAAATACCCTTTCTATTTGATTTTTAATATAGAAATAGTTTATGTTAAAATTATTTATCTCAAACAGGGATGACAGTAGAGCTCGAGTTCAATTCGGGTTGAAATTAATAAGACAAATTTGATTTGACCAACTTTTAAGCTCGAGTCTAAGGTTCGAATGGTCCGATCACTTGACTAAAATGACATCGCTTTGGACGTTCTACTCAACTTTGGACCTACGCTCAATTGATATGACACGAATCCGCCCAATCTTCATGGCCGTAAATTATGGCGAATCTTCATGATCGTAAATTATCAACCTGACTCATTATCATACCTAATCGTAAGTACTTTTAGTAGAGAATTGAGATGAGGAGAGCTCAACCAACCCCACATGTCTCAGGTAAAACATTCTTTTACAACTCTTATGTTCTTTAGTTCACAAAGATCAACAAAAGTCACTAACATTCTAACTAGCCTCAAATGCATCCAATTTTTGATAATTGAAGTCACATCTATTTTTTATAATATTTAAACACTTCTTTCTTATTTTAAATATTTTTTATAGATATTAATTAATAAATTCAACATTAAAAATTAATATTCTTCTGTATACAAACCCAGAATCTTAGTATGAATCAAGATCACTTTGAACGTATATTTTCAACCATATTCAGACAAAACATGGACCAAAAAGGACAAAACCAAAAGCATACCATCAGCAACGGTAACTACTTAAATTACAATAATGAAATTTAACGTAACCAATAGAACGTGAAGAAACAATGAGACATGCATGTACAAGGCCCCGTTTCTCTACCAACATGAACCTGACACGATCGAAAAAACAAAACCAAAACACAAAAGTTAAAGGAATGTCCTATCCCATGAATATGCCGTTCACGTCTCTCTCGAGTTTCGAGCTAACAACTCCACTAACCCGTGTTCTTGCAGTCTTATCTAATCTCTGATGTCACTCACGGTTTAGAGATAAAGCTGGCTAAGTAGTGGACTGATTTTGTAAACTTTCTCTGAATATTTATTTGTTTAATACCACTAAATCTAAATGTTCAAGATTTTAGTCGTGTTGTTAACTGAAGGAACGAAGTTCAAACAGATCTAAGGCAACAACGGATGCTTAAAAGCTATTTTTAGAGATATATGCCTATATCAGTAGGGGACACAGATTTGTGCATAACCATCTTAGTTTTTGTAATAGTGTATAATTTGAAAGGCGAGGCTTCGAGATCAAACAAGCTCGTGTGAAGTCAGGCAGGCTAGTGTCAATAGTGGACATAACCATATCAATCAATTGTATAACTCACTGTAATCGCAAGACTGTCGAGTCTTCGAACTTAAAGCTTAGGTACGGTCAACACACAGAGCTATGTGTGACCGTGTGTGGTATACAAAAGCTAATCTTTGGAGTTAGAGAGTTTTAGGGTTTAAATAACAACATTGTTCAACTACAATTTTGTTGTAGTTTGACTAGAAGTTGTGTATATATATTGCCGTTGTTTGACTAGAAGTTGTGCATTTCTTCAATTCTATCTCAATTTATATCGATTTTACGGTGATTTAATATCGATAAATTTTAAAATTATATATATTGAGATATATATAATTATATACAATAATTTAATATTGATTAAATCTTAAAATTTTTATTTTATCAAATTAAATTCTAATAAAAAATTTTAGTTGATTTATTACAATTGACCCATCAACAACATCAATTATGGACACAACTGTGAGTATAACCATGTCAAGTTTTAAAGTTTAAAGATGAAAAGCAGTCACCACATACGACGATGTGTCATCCGTGTGTATTATACTAAGCCTTTATCTTTAGAGTTTAAAGATAAGTTTGAGAAACAGAAATTGCACAAGACAAAAACACACTGTGATAGAAAAGTTTTAGAATCTAATTAATGCTGCTTATCTAGAATTGATTGAGAGTAATGTGTTTATATATATATAAAGCCAGAAATGCATAATGATATAAGAGTTTTAGAGTCTAAATAGATTTATTATTGTTATTATATATGTGTCAAATTACACTCAATTCTATAAGTTTTAAGAGGGAACTCAAGTAAGAGAGCCGGTTAAAGAGAGAATTAGAAAGATCTACTATAGTTATCTTGTGAGGTATTTTTAAGTAAAAGATTTCGAAAATTTTATTGATTGTATCGTACTATTTAATTTTATCAGATTTTCCTGTTATTTTTACATCTACACCAAAAAAAATTCACATTAAACTTCTATATTTGTTATCTTTCAGTTATCTTTTTTATTTCTAAAATTTTAATTAAATTATAAATTCTTCGATATGTAAAAATAATTCATTTCCTCAATTACATATCAAATTATTTAATTATGTTCAATCTTTACTATATACCAGTTTTATGATAATTTAATACTGATTAAATCTTTAAATTATATACTTATTTTATGATTTAAAATTTAAAATTTTTTATTTTACATAATTAATTTCTAACATTTATTCCATGTGGCCCACCAATACCATCAACACAGGCACAGCAGGAATCAAATCGGAGATCCACCTGTAATAGTAGCACGTTGGATTGCTATGATGATTTTTGATTGAAATCTAAAGTCATGAAGTGAAGGCATGTAGGGGTAATAATGCGAAAAGGATTTTTGCTTTATTAAAATTTGTCTCCTTCTTCATTCCTTTTGTTACATAAAATAATCATTACACATTAGTTAGTGAAAGTCGAGCTTTTCCATCGAGTGAAGTAAGAAAAAGTAACAATTATGATAAAAGATAAAGAAAAGCCAAATCCAAGAACATGCAAAGTATGTGTTCTTGTTAAATATAGAAAGTGTTAAATAGTTTATGCTCTTAATCTATTATTTAATGTGTAATTAGTCCATATAATTATAAAAAATAGAGATGATCATTCAACAACTTAAGATGTATACTATGTTGAATCGAAAGAACTTGCAAACGTTATATATTTGTCAAATATAGAATTTAATGAGATAAAATAAGCCAAAATATTTAACTAAATTCATATTTTCCTCTTATGTTAGTCTTAAACATTGAATTTAGGTTATTTATCGTCTAATTAGTATGCATAATTAACGAAAACAAAATGGTAAATTCTAATATACAAATCTTCCCGCTTTATAAAGATTGCGATAAAGTCATCAATTGAACGCACCATTTTTTTTATTTTACAAAAAGACTATAAGTGACTCAAAATTATAATCTCTCGGTTAGAAAGGAAAAATTTTACTGATTATTTCAAGACTTGCCCTTACAGGCAAAATTTTTAGTACGATATTGAATCAAAGAACTTAAAAGATTCAACATAATCTTAAATATTCAATTTAGGTTATTTAACTTGTAATTAGTTTAGATAAAAAAACTTAAAGATGAACCACTTGCAAAACTTTATATACTTGTTAAATATAGAATTTAATAAGGTAAAATCTAAAATTTTTTACTAAATTCGTATCATTTTTTGTTAATAAACAACAATCAAACATTCGATTTAGGTTATTTAACATGTAATTAGTCACATAATTAAAGAAGACAGAGATGATATATCATTCAAAGTGTAACATCTGTTGTTAGATTAACTCAACACCTTCAGAGCAATGTCATCGATGGCAAACCAATAAGCCAATCATTTAAAAACATATATTCTTTCTTGTTTTGTCCCAAGGGTCATCAATTACTTGGTTATGAGGCAATAGATAAGGCTGAGGTGTGAGTGCAACTTTGCTTAAAACAATGAGCAAACCCGATAAGCCAATCATGAGATTGTGGGAATGTTCACAGCTGGTAAGTTTACTTATCTTTGACACTCCACCTTGCTCATGAGAACAGGTCAAACAAAACATAATGAGTGCTCCATACATGTACGAAATGCTTCCAAAAGAGAAGGAAATAATTAGAAATAGAAAGGAATAATTATTTTGAATATTATATGATCTTTTCATAATTTGTTCAATATATTTTAATTAATTTTTTAATATTACATATCATCACTTGATTTACTATAACACTGAATAGAATTTTCAGAATAACAATTTTTGAACTTATTTTTTATTTTGTATGATTCTTTAAATTTTAGCTTTGACAATTGCATAAAAACAAATTAATTTTGTCTCTATTATATATTTTTAATGTTTTTATAGATATTAAATTAGATTATTCTCAATATTCATACAAACTTAGGTCAAAATTAAGTATTAAATTTTTAGGGAGGTAACGATTCAATACAATTAGTTTTTGTAACTAACTAAGGTACACAATTATACATTTTTTTATAACTTTGAAATTTAATGTTATAAAATAAAAATTGAGATATATTTAATATTTTACTTATAGTTCAATATATATAATATAATTTACTCAATTCAAATATTCCATATAATTAATTTTTTTCAAGTTTTTTAATGAATAACTTCACAACTTATGCCATAAAAAATTCGACTTGGTATGATTGGCAATGTGAACTATATATGTTGTGAAAAATGTATAATATATATTTATAATACCATATAATCATTTTTTTAATAAATTACTCATTATGCAGCTTTCTTATACATGGTTTCTGACCTGAAATTGCCTAACTAATCCTCAAAGTTTACTTGCAAACTAATCTAAGTAAGACTGATGAGAAACATATGCTTAATTATACGTGTTTTGATAGACAATAAGGAAAAAAGATTAGACTAATAATTAGTCATTTGCTTAATCCTCTTACAGCCGCCTTTTTATCACTAAAGTGCATTCCGCGAGTCACTATCTACCAACCAATCTTATATAGTTGGAAGCGTAGCCAAACTAATAGCTATATATCACCTGCTGATTACCATTCTTATCTGAAGAACGCAAAAACAACATCATCGAAACTTGGAGGCAGGCACATGTACTAGCTAGGTTGCTACATATCCAGAGATAAGGAGGAGAAGAAGAAGAAGCATGGGTGGTGTGAACAACCTTCCTCCTGGATTTATATTTAGTCCAACAGACGAAGAACTTGTTCTTCAGTTTCTCTACCCAAAAGCCTCCCTCTTACCTTGCCAACCTGACATCATTCCCGTTCTCGATCACTGTCATCCTTGGGAGCTTGATGGTTGTTTTCATATCTATGGTTTTCGATTTCTGGTTTAATAGAGACTGATGAGGATGGTGTTTGCGTGTGTATGCAGAATCCTAACATGGATTTTCGTTGCTTTTTGCAGGGAAGGCGCTTTCAAGTGAAAACCAGTGGTATTTCTTCTGCCGGATGATGGAACACAAAGAAACAGGGAGTGGGTATTGGAAGGAACTGGATATTGAAAAACCTGTGATGAGTGGAGCAGCTGGTAAGGTTGGTCTAAAGATATATTTCGTGTACTGCATTGGAGAACCTGAACAAGGTGTAGAAACAAGTTGGATGATGCAGGAATTTCGTCTGGATGGTACTTTATCTTCATCATCATCGTCATCGTCATCAGGTCACAAAAGAAGCAAGAAACTCGTAAGAAAAGTTCATTAATTACTAGCAAGTTTCTCTGTAAACAAATTCACTTGTATCATGCTTGTTTTGTTTGTTTAATTTTTCTGATTCTAGTCATTTATTGCTTGGCACAGGAACGCTCTAAATGGGTCCTACGTAGGGTTTACCAGAGGAAAGCAAGTCCTCGTCAAAGTTTCGGTTGTGGAGATGATGATGATGATTGTAGAACTGAGCTTTCTTTTCTAGATGAGGTGTTCCTTTCAATATTGGATGATGATGATCTAGATGGCGTAAAGTTGACAAATTAGTGTGCATGTATATCTATGTTTATATATGAATATGAGCTCTTCTTCCTCCCCTATTAGGGTATATGACTATATTCTGTAATTTGTGTTGTTTGGTTACGAAGAAAAGAGAAAAGAAAGTAGAATAAGAAGAGGAAGGAAAAAGCAACTTGTAAATTATGTAAAACAAAATTTCTCAATCACTCAGTCGTTAATTTCTACAAGTGAGTCATCATGATTCATGACCATTCAACTTGAGGACATAATTTGTTCTTGTCAATCAATATGTGCGTGGTCTAAGAGAAGGAAAGGGCACAATTTATGTTTGGTCCAATTTTTCTTGAATTGATGTGTTGAGTGCAATTGCACAAGCTTATCAAATCAAGTGCACTACATAAACACTTTTTTTCCCTTAAATTGTGAAGATTTTTATTTCACTACATCAACGTTAATGAATAATTGTTAGTACTCTTTAATCTTAAGCAGTCAATGATTGATATATTTTGTATATAATAGGATTAATCTATCTATAATTAGAATTTGATTGAGATTAATTGAAACTATAAAAGAACAAATATAATTAAAAATAAAATAATAATTGTGCTTATTTTGACACATATTACTCATAATAAAATGCAATTAAACTAAATTAAAATAAATTAGATATTAAATTAATTTTCTTTAATCCTAATTTTGATGGGATGTAACAAAATTGAAAATAAAAAAATTGATTGTTTTAAATAAACATTCATTTGAATGTGTTATCACACTTTTGATAAACTGCAATATTAAATTAGAAAAATATAACAAAATTGAACTTGATTTAGTGAATTTTGGATATTATATTAATAATAAATAATTAAATTTTATTAAAATATTGAGGTATAATGGTCATCATCAAGGAATCTATCGGAGGGAGACCAAAAAGGTTAAATATAGTAATGTGCATGACTAGCGTGTTTGGAGCTCCTGGCTACCTTTATTGTGAAGATTTGCATGGCTTCTTTTAGCTTTTAGCTATTGTTTGCTTTCTTTTCTTTTATATTCTTTGTCACATTCATTTCATGCTTACTCTAGCATTTTGTCATGCTTTGCTATAACTAATTTAATTCAAACCCTTGAAGGGTATTTCCCCTTTTTTCTTTCTTCTTACTTATTTTTTAACGTTTTACCTCAAATAATAGTAATTATGAATATAAAAATTGGTTCAAATCTACCTAATTAAACTTAAAAATAATAGATTAAGTCAAATTTAAATGAATTCGAGTTTATTTTATATTTTTATTTGTGTTTGAACTTTCAAAACCTAAATTATTTAATTTGAATTAATATAAAATCAATACAACAAGTTAAACTTGAATAAGAATGAGTTTGAAATTAAAATTTTAGTTCAAACTCAAATTCAACTTGGTATATTCAAAGTTTGTCTTAATTTACACATGATAGTGTTGTTTGATTTGTGGAAAGTTTATGCTTCATTATACTGAAATATAATTTAGGCTAATTTGATTATAAAATGTAATTTTTCGGGTTACAAGGTGATTTCTGATATGAAGTAAAAATTGGCTTAGAAGTTATAAAAAAATATTTTAAGTATCTGAGATTTATCATCTAAAATAATTGAGAGATTGATAAAGATATAATTTATCGTATCAAATCAGTGTGATTTAAATAGAAAAATGCAACAAGAATTTTATATGACAACTGATAAGATGATACCACTCAAGATCAAAGGTATATTTAATCATTTTATGAGTAGGCGAACCATGTTTTATGGAGCTGAGAGTTGATCCGTCAAACATGTGCATAGTTATGAGCTGATGGTGGCAAAGATAAAGATGCTCTATTAAATATGTAATTTTATTAAAAAAGATAAATTCAAAAATATAATTGTAAGAGATAAATTAAAAGCAACTATATTGATGAAAAATTAATAGTGGTCAGACTTAGGTGGTTCAAACATGTTAAGAAAAGATATTATTACACTGAAGTGAGAAGATCTGAGAAGATTGTACTTAGAAACTGTAAAAGGAAAAAAAAAATGAAGACCTAAGAAGAACTGAGAAAAGGTGATAAAAATGGGATAGCTCTGTTGAAACTTACCAAGGATATGACCTTAGATAGAAAACTTGGACATACTAGGATCCAAATAAAGGTTCTCATATAAAGAGATCCTTTAAAAGATATACGGATAAAGGATAAAGAGAACAGATATACTTTATATATACTAGGATACGGATAAAGGATCTCACATAGAGGGAGACCAAAATGGTGAAATATAGTAAGGTGCATGGCTAACTGTTTCGATCTCCTACCTACCTGTAGTATGAAGACTTGCATGACTTATTTTAGATTTTAGTTGTTGTTTGCTTTCTTTTTTTTATTTTATATTCTTTGTGTCACATTCATTTCATGCTTACCCTAGCATTTTGTCATGCTTTGCTATAACTAATGTAATTCAAACACTTGAAGGGTATTTCCCTTTTTTTCTGTCTTCTTACTTATTTTTTAACCTTTTACCTCAGATAA
>JANITW010000236.1:765869-776232 GCA_027564335.1 Erythroxylum williamsii
TGTTAAATTCTCATTATTTCGTTTTCAGTTATTTTTCAATTTCAATTTTCAATTAAATTCTGTTTAATTCACAATCATAACCCCCCCTCCCCCGCTTTTATTGCATAACTACTAATGTCTGAATATTCCTCGTGGGAACGATCCCCACTTTCCACTTCTACATTAATTTGTGTTGCAAGAAGTTTTTTTTTTTAATATTTGGTTGCAGGCGACAGCATTCACCAACTACTACTACTATTACTATTATTATTATTACTACTACTACTACTATTACTAGTACTACTACTATTACTATTACTACTTATTATTATTGTTGTTATTTTAGTTATAGAGTTTATCACACTTAAATTTTTTATTAATTTTAGTTCTTGTTTTAATTTATGGATAACGAGTTTACAAGTAACACATTTTTTATATTTTCTTAAGTCAATGTCTAAATTTTAAATTTTTATTTTAATTTAAAACTTAAAAATTAAATTATTAATTTCAAAATATTATTTTTATTAATATTATGATTGTGTGACAAAGAAATATATAAATGAAAGCGCTTATGTAAATCATCTAACTCTTCTTCTTCGTCAACAATATATAATCTTTATTAAATTTGTTGGCTACATTATTAAAGAATTAATTAAACTTTCAAAAGAGGGAGAACTTAGAAAGAAGTCATATAACACATATAATTTTTATTAAATTTTCGACTGATTATGACAAAAGAGAATCTTGTTTTTATAGACTAAGCAAGGAAACGAAAACAATCAACTTTTAAAAATCCATCCTTAATTAATAAAAAACAATCTTCTTTTATTAGAATATAATTTTTTTTCTTGTATACAAGTTTATATGAAAATTTTTAAAATTTTTAATTAAAATATTTCGATGAATAATTGTATAAATTTAGGGACTAAAAAACATGACCTAAAGTTTGATCAAGTTCAAAGTTTCATGTTCGAGTAATTTTAATTAAAATATTTCAAAAATATATTGATGAATAATTGACTGAATTTAGGGGCTAAAAAACAGGACATAAAGTTCAACTGGGTCTAAAGTTTCAGGTTTAAAAAACATGCCTTAAAGTTTAATCGGGTTCAAAGTTTCAGGTTCGAGTAATTTTAATTAAAATATTTCAAAAATATTTTGATGAATAATTGTCTAAATTTAGGGACTAAAAAAAATGACCTAAAGTTCAACAGGGTTCAAAGTTTCAGGTTCGAGTGATTTTAGTTAAAATGTTTCAAAAATATTTTGTTGAATAATTGTTTAAATTTAGGGACGAGAAAACATTACTTAAAGCTCATTCGGATCCAAAGTTTTAGATTCGAGTTTAAGTCTAAGTTTGATTAGATTCGAGTATATAAAATTTATTTTTAAAACTTAAAAAGAGGTTGTTTTATTTTAAAATTGATCTAAATTTTAAAATTTTAAATTCAGAAAAACACGATTTCAAGTAAAATTATAAATTTAAGAAAAAAAGGAGTAGATTTATTGCCCTTGAATTATTATGCCATGCTGTACTTTTAAAATCTTAGTCATCTAACTTATTATAATAGATGACTGATATTTATTCAGACATAAGAAGCCAGCAATTCGGAAACAACAAATGTGTTCTCAAGAGAAAAAGTATTTAAAAAGTAATTATTTTACAATCAATAAAAGTTTACAAAGTTAACGACCTTTGCAAGTCTTTGACGAACACGTCAGAAAGTCTAAAGCTTATGTGTCAATCTCGCATCTATCATACCATCTTGCATACTTTTTGTCGATTCAATTGGATTAGATTTACTGTGTAATAACAGAGTCCACATTCAATTCAGCAACAGTTTTCCTGTTCTTCAGTTCGCCATCTTCAGCTCGCAGTCCTAAGCCTTCCCTTTCTTTTCATGGCTCTTTGCATTAGAAAATCCCCTAATGTTATCAGGAGTCTCAAATCAAAGATTGGTTCTTTGGTTAATGCTTCCTTAACCAATAGTCACTCGACTCCATTTAGAGCTGAAGATTTAAGGAACCCAGACGGAGTTTTGGTTGCTCAGCCGACCCTTTTCATGAATCGCCGTTACAAAGCCGAAGAAGGGTTTGCTTCGCAGCGGAAAGTTGACGTGAGTCAGGTTTATGTTTTCTAGATACAGTGTACCAAATATGTGGCCTCTAGTTCCTGTCTTGCATGTTTATGTTTGTAGAATTTGGATGATAGAATCTGCTAAAAGGAGCTGAAAGTTTACAAGAATAGATGGGTGGCACTTTTGTTAACCAATTGTTTATATCAATTTAACTGCGATTTTCTAACGCAAATTCACCTCAAAATGTTGCTGAGATGATGCAGAGTGACTGCTGATTTGTACACTACAAGTTCTATGATTTTCGTTTTCATTTAAGCCTCTGAACTGTTCTAAACATTTAAATTAATTGGTTCCAGGGCTATATAGAGGAACTGCATAAGGTGCCTTTATGCAGCATTTGAAATATGTCCCTTTGTTGTTGCTTGTGGCTTTATTAGTTCTAGGAATGCCTTGCAAATCCAAGAAGTTGTATGTGCATGAATGGTCCCAACATAAGAAGCAGACGATCTGATAACTCTCGATGTACTTTGGAAGATAAAGTTTCTTGTTTTCATCAGAATGTTGTGACCTGCCATGAAATGTTGAACAATAATTTGTGTTTGATAGGAATATCAGTAGAGATTTGTATTATTTACGTAGATGTAGGGTACAGTAGCAGTAAAACTCCTGGAAGATAGCTCCCAGGCCAATACAAAATCTGTACCTCCTCAGTGTCACTCTCTCTCTGTAACTAATTCCTGACCTCCAGCCTATGTGGCATTTGTATTTGTTCCCCTCCCCATTGTACCCCTACGGATGTGGGTTTGAATGTCTTAGTGGCTGTTTACTAATACTAATACTAGCATGCTGATAATTAGGAAGTTTGCTAACAGTGTTGCTGTTCTGTCAGTTCTTGAAGTAACCCGTACTCAGGATGTAGTGAAAATTGCCAACCTACAATCTATTATCTTAAGTTTATCAATTCTCTATTACAGGGTTTCTTTTTTTAACTTGTAGATGCTTTAAAATGGAACTTCTAATTGTTTTTAAAGCATCTGATAGATTTGCTGCTTAAGTTGTGCAAATGTGCAGGTAATGCCATACTTTTACAAATTATTTTGTTGCCAGGTTCTGGATTTTCCTGGAGGAAAAGTTGCTTTCACTCACGAGATGAATTTCATATCTGAATCTTATGAGGAGAGAATTCCCTGTTATCGTGTCCTCGATGACAGCGGTCAAATAATTGAGTGTAGCAACTTCACTGAGGTGCCTTGCATGCTACTTTGCTTTACCTTCCTCTATGAAAGGAGGATGGTGCTTTGTTTGTCCTTCGTAATCATAAGTTGAAGAGAGAAAGAATCTCACAATCTATTATTTAAATAGGTCAGTGAGGACACTGCTAGAAAAATGTATTCAAATATGGTCACGCTCCAAGTTATGGATACCATCTTCTACGATGCTCAGAGGCAAGGAAGGATTTCATTTTATTTGACAACACTTGGAGAAGAGGGTATCAATATTGCATCAGCTGCTGCCCTCACAAGCGATGACATTATTGTCCCTCAGGTTAGAAGCACATTCTTGAACTTGTATTTACCTTGTCAGTAGCTAAAGCAGGCTCTTTGGTTCTCTTGTTCCATGCAGTATAGGGAGCCTGGAGTTCTGTTATGGCGTGGTTTTACTCTGCAACAATTTGCAAACCAATGTTTCAGTAACAGACATGATCAGTGCAAAGGCAGGCAAATGCCTGTTCACTATGGATCAAAGGAGCACAATTATTTTACTGTAGCTTCGACAATTGCGTAGGATTACCAAACCCATATTCTTTAATGTAGATTGAAAATTCTCCAACTTCATTTTACATCTTGATACTCAACAAAATTTTCATATTATTTTCAGTTCTCAACTTCCACACGCAGTTGGTGCTGCATATTCTCTGAAAATGGATGGCAAGAATGCTTGTGCAGTTGCTTTCTTTGGTGATGGTGGCTCAAGTGAGGTGTATTTTCTACTTGATTCTCTTGAAAGCCTCTGACTTGCTATGTTATCGAAGTAGATTTCGTTTTCTCTGCTTATTCTCTGATATGCTGAGATAATATTAGGGAGATTTTCATGCCGCTTTAAATTTTGCGGCGGTTATGGACGCTCCAGTTATCTTTATCTGTCGAAATAATGGATGGGCTATTAGCACCCCTGTATCAGAGCAATTTCGAAGTAATTTTTGTTTTTCTTCTCTTGGTCATTCCCAGTCAAGTTTGTAGAGCTGCTTATAATGCAATTTAGTCTCTGGCATTCTATACATTGGCAGGTGATGGGATTGCTATTAGAGGGCCAGCTTATGGACTTCGAAGTATTCGTGTTGATGGGAATGATGCTCTAGCCATGTACAGTGCTGTTCATGCCGCCAGAAAAGTGGCAATTAATGAACACAGGCCAATCTTAATTGAGGTAATAATCATTAAGTCATTCCTCTTTCATAACTTCTCATTTGGTTTATTGAAATCTAATCTATTTAATTCTGTGATCCATAATCTGTTTCTTTTTGTAAACAGGCTCTGACTTATCGTGTTGGACACCACACCACCTCAGATGATTCCACCAAGTATCGTCCTGTTGATGAGATAGAATTGTGGAGATCAAAACAAGATCCGGTAGTTAGATTTAGAAAATGGATAGAAAGCTGTGGTTGGTGGAATGAAGGGTCCGAGTCGGAACTGAGAAACAATGTCAGGAAGCAGGTAAAAGACTTACTTGAACTGGATGACATCTTAATCTGGAATACTACTGAAGTTCTGAGTTCATCTTTTTGTTAGATGCACCTAACTATTGCAATCAACTTCGCTTCTAAACGGAGTTTGGTCTACCCGATACCTGCTGCTCTTTTTTTCTTTTGTTCTTGTGGGATGGCTAAAATATGAAAATAAGAATCAAATTAGTGAAAGATAGGTTTTCTGGTAAGTAAAGGTAGGAATTTCAATACGCTGAGGGTGTAGGAATAGCAATTCATATTGCACATGCTTGAAATTTAATCAAATGAAGGTAACTTTACTGATCCAACAATTGTAATATGGTTTTATTAGCTGAGAAGATTGAACAATGCAACTTGTTGCAAATTAGTCATCAGGTATTACTATTGGTGCTTGTAAAGTTGGGAGTCATCTGCGGTAACTTGCTTTGTGCAAAAGACTTTTTGTCTCAACAATTGTTTACTTTAATATGGAACTTTAGATCTAGCTGATTATAAATCTATAACAGGTGTTAAATGCAATTCAAGTAGCAGAAAAAGCTGAGAAACCTTCGTTTGAGGATGCTTTGACAGATGTATATGATGTTCCACCATCCAACCTTGTGGAGCAGGAGAAATGGCTACGAGACACCATTAAGAGACACCCCCAAGATTACCCTTCGTACGTTCCTGTTTGAATTCATTTAACTGTAAACAAATGGTATCTCTTTCTCTTATGCAAAGAAATGATGACAGGTGTTAAATGCAATTCAAGTAGCAGAAAAAGCTGAGAAACCTTCATTTGAGGATGCTTTGACAGATGTATATGATGTTCCACCGTCCAACCTTGTGGAGCAGGAGACATGGCTACGAGACACCATTAAGAGACACCCCCAAGATTACCCTTCGTACGTTCCAGTTTGAATTCATTTAACTGTAAAGGAATGGTATCTCTTTCTCTTATGCAATTTAAAGTGGAATCACATTCGCATTCGGTTATGTTTACGACTTTGTTGTTGGAAGCTAATCGAACCAGAACTTTGAAACATAATCGTTTTCTTTGCCGCTAAACGTTGCTCCTGAGAATAAACTTGGTACTTAAAAGAGCTTTTCTTTTCATCTGTCTATAGAGTCCTGGAAAGAAATCCGAGTTGATGCAAGGATACTTGTGTTTGCCAAATATCATATGATCACTTTTGTCTCAAGATGTAGCCTAAAGACACGAACTTGCATTAGAAATGATGAAACTTTCAAGTGGAAAAGGTTAGCAGGAGTTTAAAGGTAGTGCCTTTAGCATCTTCTTATGGATTCTTGGTGGTGGAAAAGAATAAGCAGCCAACTTCACCATTGGAATTGTGCTGATTGCCACCACCAATGGAAGGAATCTCATGGAAGATTGGGATAGGGATGACATTCCCAAGTTCGGGTCAAAAATTGATGGCTAGGATAAGGCTGAATCTCGATCTTTGAACTAAGTTGGGTTGGGTAGACCAAACACGAGTTTTGTCTGAAATCCAATCAATTTAGGATTAAATTGACTTAAAAATTTTATAAAAATAAATTAAATATTCAAGAATTTAATTAAATAAAATTAAACAAAAAAAGAAATATGTCCATTTTATTCTCTACACCACAAAGGCAGAGCTTCCAAGTGGGACGGTCAACCATCAATGATCATAGACCTTTGGGACGGTCAACCATCAATGATCATAGACCTTTCTCCTTCGTTCCTCCTCCTAAACATAAATACACAACACAGAAAACAAGTATATTACAATAAAAAGAAAAAATTGTTTTTTTAAAATTTAATTTTCTCCTCCAAATTCCTTGGAAGGGATAAACATAAAAACAGTTTCATTATCCCTTCCCTTTTCATATGTATATATGCAAGTTTAGCTCATGAATGTTATGTAATTTACAAGGTTATCAGGAAGAAGGTGACATCATTTGTAGCCTGCATTACAAGTATTTCTGGTTAAACACGGCGGTGAAGCCGGAGGTGGTGGTGGTGGTTGCAAGGGAAGAAGGGTATGGAGATGGAGAAATCAGCTGTATGGAACATGACACAAGAAACAATAGTGTGCTATGCACCTACCATGATCATAACAAATGGTGTGTGGCAAGGAGACAACCCTTTAGATTTTTCTCTTCCTCTTTTCATCGTACAGCTAACGTTGGTGGTCGTGATCACTCGCCTTCTGGTTTTTGTTCTGAAACCCCTTCGTCAACCCCGTGTCATCTCTGAGGTCCTGGTAAGTTGAAAATGTTATTTTTTCTTCTTCTTCTTATTTAGAGAGTTAAAAGATGGAAGTTTCTCCAATGGAGGTACTAGATAAAGCGTTTTATAACGTTCATGAGATTGAATAAGTTTCAGATAGAAGCTTTGCAGAAGATTTATGTTATGATTTTATTTGGCATCAAAATCATGCAACTTTGTCTTCATCGATGTCAATGGAGGGTGTTCATCATATTCAATTTACAGGGTGGAGTGCTGTTGGGTCCGTCTGTTCTTGGACGAAGCTCATCTTTTGCTAAAGTAATATTCCCCATGAAAAGTGTGTTGGTGCTTGAAACAATGGCGAACATTGGCCTACTCTACTTCCTCTTCCTTGTTGGAGTAGAAATGGACATTTCTGTGCTCAGAAGAACTGGGAAGAAAGCACTCGCCATAGCTGTTGTTGGTATGATCTTACCTTTCCTTGTTAGTCTGGCTTTCTCCTTCGTTCTCAAAGGCGAAGAACTGAATCAGCAAGGCACAGCGATCATCTTCCTAGGCGTAGCTCTCTCCGTCACTTCATTTCCTGTTCTTGCGAGAATACTTGCAGAGCTGAAACTCATCAACACAGAGCTTGGCAAGCTCGCACTCTCTTCAGCTCTTGTTAACGACATTTGTGCTTGGGTTCTGCTAGCTTTCGGCATTGCCTTAGGTGAGAACGAAACAGCTTCTCTGGCTTCACTCTGGGTGATATTCTCTAGTGGCGCATTCGTTATCGTCTGCATCTTCGTCGTGCGGCCAGCCATTTCATGGGTGATTCGAAGAACACCAGAAGGAGAGACTTTCAGCGAGTTCTACATCTGTCTTATTCTCGCTGGAGTCATGATCTCAGGTTTCGTCACAGACGCCATTGGAACACATGCTGTTTTTGGAGCTTTTGTGTTTGGACTTGTGATCCCAAACGGACCTCTGGGTGTGACACTCATAGAGAAACTTGAGGACTTCGTTTCAGGACTCCTGTTACCGCTCTTCTTCGCCATGAGTGGACTCAAGACTGACATTGGAGCTATCAGAGAAGCTAGTACGTGGGGAATTATGATACTTATCATCATCATTGGAGGTGCTGGTAAGATTGCAGGTACTCTTATCGTCACTCTCTTTTACAGGATTCCATTACTCGATGGGTTCACTCTAGGATTGCTTATGAACACCAAAGGCCTTGTGGAAATGATCGTCCTCAATGTAGGCAAGGATCAGCAGGTACTATATATGTATATATGTATATTTATATTATTGAATGGATTTGTATGAATGTATATGTATGTACATCCTTTAACATGATCATTGAACATTACTGACAGGTTTTAGATGATGAACTGTTTGCGATTATGGTTATTGTGGCTGTTGTTATGACCGCAGTCATCACACCGATTGTGATAACAGTGTATAAACCATCAAGAAGATCTGTTGCTTACAAAAGAAGAACAATTCAGAAATCTAAAACAGATTGTGAGCTTCGAGTTCTGGTTTGTATACACACACCTCGAAACGTTCCAACCATCATCAACCTCCTTGAAGCCTCTAATCCAACCAAGAAATCTCCAATGTTCGTCTATGTCCTCCACCTTGTTGAACTTACAGGTAGGGCATCTGCCATGCTCATAGTTCACAACACTGAGAGATCAGGCAGGCCGGCACTTAACCGTACACAAGCTCAGTCCGATCACATCATCAATGCCTTTGAGAGTTACGAGCAACAGAACCCTTGTGTCTCAGTTCAACCATTGACCGCCATTTCTCCGTACTCAACAATGCACGAAGACATCTGCAACTTAGCAGAAGACAAGAGGGTTGCTTTCATAATCATTCCTTTCCATAAGCAGCAAGGAGTTGATGGAGGTATGGAAGAAACAAACCCTGCACTTAGAACTGTGAATCAGAATCTGTTAGCCAATTCACCGTGCTCAGTCGGGATTCTGGTCGACAGAGGGTTAACAGGATCATTTCGTTTATCAGCAAATCATGAATCTCACCGCATAGCTCTGCTCTTCTTCGGTGGACCAGATGATCGAGAAGCTCTAGCATATGCATGGCGCATGTCAGATGATCCTGGAATGACACTAGCAGTCATTAGATTCATTCCAGGACGTGAAACAGCTCAATCTGTAAGAGATTCAGACAGTAACTCAGGCGATATCAGAGCACTACCCTCCGAAACACCCATCAACAATGATCACCGACTAGACATGGAGCTTATAAATGAATTCAGATCCCATAAAGTAAACGATGAATCCATTTCTTACACTGAAACTTTCGCCGACAATGCAGAGGAAACTGTTGCATTAATAAGAGAAATGGGCAATGCTTTCGACCTGTACATAGTTGGAAGAGGACAAGGGTCGACTTCACCACTCATAGCCGGTCTCATGGAATGGAGTGAGTATCTTGAGCTTGGAGCCATTGGAGACTTGCTAGCTTCGTCGGATTTTGCAGCCACGGTTTCAGTGCTTGTGGTGCAACAGTTCGTCGGAGTTGGACCAGTGGCTGAGGATAGTGCATCACCTAGGAGTCCCTATCCACTGGACGATTCATTTTGTAATGACGGGCTGATGAACAGTTGGTCACCAACCTCAAGGACTCATCACCATTATTAATGCTTGATTACATATCACAGATCAGCTCTAGGATTTCTGACAATAGCCCATCAAGGGAATAGATGCGTCATCAAAAATTGTAGAGAATTATATTTAAGACAGCTTCTATCTTTAATTTGTATTCTCTTTTTTTTTTATGCTTTTGATAAGCTGGAATTAATATACAGGCTTATGTTTTGAAATGAACTGGATTTAACTTGTTCGGTTGATTTAAGCGTAAAAATTTTAAATTTTAAATTTTAAATTTTTTCTGTTCAATTTTAAGTGTGCGGTTGAATTTATTTTAATAATTTTTATTATTAAAAAAATTAATTAATTAATTTTTATAAATTAATAAATTTTTATAAACTATTATTACCTATCCATATCCCAATTAAAAGGTGAATGATCATAAAGCTCTCAGCCTTTAATTTAGTTGGGCATGATTTGATTGACTCGATGTTCCTTTCATGTGAAGCCAAGTAGACCTCTTATCTTATCAATTGGTTTTTAATTAGCCACAAATCTTGTACATAGACATGAATAATTGAGGATTCATGAGATAAGCAATCGAGGCTAATCGGTTTGGGCAATTTAATCATAAAAATTTTAAAATAGTAATTTTTTGTTTGATTTTTTTTAATAATCATTGTTAAAATTTTATTCATTTATTAATTAATTAGTTAAAATTTTAATTTTATTCAATTTTTTATCGATTTGTAATGATTCAATTCTGATAATCTTTTAAATCTTA
>JANITW010000236.1:778799-789899 GCA_027564335.1 Erythroxylum williamsii
ACTACAATTTTTATGAAAAAAAGAGAATCATTATCATACAAATATAAAATTAAAACAATACAAAATATTTAAAATATTACAATTTTAATTTTCATTATATAATAAATAACAATTACATCAAAACATCTAATAAAAACAACAATAAATATATTTAACTCTCAAATTATTACAATTTACAACAAAATTTTGTGATAAAGAAATAACTAAGTAGAATTAAAACATGAAACAAAAACATATATTATTTATTTTACTATCAATTAAATATATTATATATTTAATTAACATAAATTAATTATTACTAAATTATAAATATCTTAATTTAATTTAACTTATAACATTAATTTAATAATATATATATATATATATATTTCAAAATTTTCGATACTAACCAGTATATGATTGATATTATAAATATCGGCCGGTACTAGATGAAACAGGCACCTATCAACCGCTATTTGCACCCAGTATATAAGTGCCCCTAGTTTGTACGATTCTCCGACTGGTACGGTACGTAATTCAAAATTACAAGCTTAACAATAGTGAACAGGATTTGACAAATCGAGTTGAATTCGAGTCTTGATTTTTGTCATCTCTGATGATAAAAAATATTTTTCAATAATATAAACTAACTTATACTTATCAACTCTTTTTTTTCAAGACAAAAGTCACTAAAATCAAATTATTTATTTTTATTCCTGTCTTTTAACAAAGCTAAGATACAATTCATTACACAATACTAGAAAAACAAACAACAACTTGCAGAAAAGGGTAACTAAAAAAGCATCGAGACAACATCATGATGTAAGGAATTCGCAGTTGAAGGTTGAATTGTTCCTATGCAAGACAAAATAGTATTCAAAATCTCTCTCTTCCCGTAATCTTAACTTAATCACTTGTCCCTTTCTCTTTGTTTATGACCTTAACTTTACTTTCGAAATATAACCAGGGAATCATTGAAATATTTATTGAATTATGATTTAAAAAGGAGATATTATTCATAGAATACATTACTCTACTTGAATTATTCGAATCTACTATAATTTAGAAATTAAATTCAATCATTATAGTTTTTCAAATAAAAAATGGTTTTAATTTTGATTTTATTGCTAATAAGATAAATTTTATTTCATCATTTAACTTAATAAATATTTGTATTGATAATTAATCAATTTATCTATATTTGTGTAATTAGTGTTAAATCTTTAATGGGATCGATTTACTGCTTACTAATCTTATAAATCTTAATAATTAAAAAGATCTGGGGTCGAATTTATAAATATCTAATTAAAATGAACCGTTATTAGTCAATTTATTAAATAATTTATTTAAAATATGTAATTTAGGACACTTTATATATAGATCAAATGGTTGGAATTAAAGTTTAGGTCGTCAAAACGTCATAGGTCACTATATTCACTTCTTCTCACCTAACCATAATGTTGTTTGAGGTTTAAGTCAAAATTTTGGATTGGAATAATCTTATTCTGTTGAGGTTTTCTAAAACCTTTCATCCTTACATAGATACCTCTTTTTTTTTTTCAACAACAACAACAACAACAATAATAATACTACAGTAAAAAATATGTTTATTGCGAGATTTGGATAAGTCTAGAAATACGATGCTATTTGTTAAAGCCTTTTTGGGTGATAAACTATAGGTTGGTAAAAAATATTCGATCCGATCTAAAATTACAAAAACTTCTGAACTTAAATTGAACCATATACAAACCCAAGTTTTCATCTTTTTTCTTGTTTAATAAATTCAGTTCTTTTAAATTAACTCGATTGGAATTTTTTGAACCTCGTAAGTGATGCTTATCAAGTTTTGTCTAAAATCAACAATAAAACTCATTTTAGCAATATTTGTTTTTGAATTTGTGTTTAATACAAAATATTCTAGATTTGAGGATCAATTTAATACAAATTTGAATTTGTATTCTTCTTTTTATTCCAGGAATTCAAATGTTTTAAATGAGCTTAATCAAACTTGGAATTTGAAGCAATTAAAAATATTATAAATTACGGAGCAGTTTCAGTTCAATTTGATAAGATCTGAAATTTGACTCGAGATTATTATAAAATAATTTTTGGGTTCAATTCTAATATAAAAAATTTAAGTTAATTTGAATTTTTGTCCCTCTCCTTATTTATAGGCACGAGTTTTTAAGGGTTCAATTTTTTTGAGCTAATCTGAAGTTTGTTCAAACTCAAACTCAAACCTATTTTCTTGAAGCCTGATCGAGTTTCAAGATAAAACTCAAATTTATGAATTAAATTCGGGTATAAAACCGAGTTTGGTTCAACCCGACCCACTGTCATGTGCTACATATTATCCTTACAACTGCAAATAAAGCTAAGTATAAGCCTGAAAAGACAACTGGTATCCAACAAAGACGAGAGAGTTCTGGTTATCCTCTTCTCTGTTCAAGTTCTGCTTCCTTCAAATTATTGATCTTCCCATGCATCATGTGACCAAACCTTATTCGTCCTCTCTCTTACTCTGTTTCTTGGTGTCAAGTACAAATTTAATTTTCTTGTCAAGTGGGGCAGATTCAAAGTTGAAGGACATTAACAATATTTTTTTGCCCTTGGGTCAGTTTGACTCCATTGATAGGCACAGGAAAAGGGCTCAAAGGGGACCATTCAAACACATGATTATTCTATATTATTAGCTTCAATCTCTTCCAATTTCACTGAGATGAGGTTAAGCTCTTGTTTGGTCCCATCTGGTGCTTGTATCTTGCTGTTCCCATCTCATTCCTCTAACTAAGGCTGCCCTTTTGCCTCCGTAGCCTTTCTTCTTCACTATCTATCTCTGAAAACACCCATCTGTCACTGTCTGCCATTGCTGATGTTTAAGCTCCCTGAAAGTGTTTCTGAACACTCCCCAAGTTTTTGGGTATGCATTGGAGGTGAAAAGCTTTGATCTTTGGTCCATTTGCTTTTTCTTTGGGTTTGAGTGTCTCTTTCTTATTGGTTTCTTGAGCTAATTGATAGCTCAGTTCCCACTTCTGTGAAAGTTGATGCTCCTTTCCTGAACTTTTAGCCTCCGGATTCTGAATTGAAAAAGAAAACAGTTCACTTCCACCATCCATTTTTAGCATTGTTTAATTCATGAGTGCTTTTACAAGATTTGTCCTTTATCATTCATACCTTCTTGCATTGGTATTCTAACTATCATCTTTCTCATTTCCTGTGAACTTTTGGACGGTGTTCGCACTTAACATCCAATTATTAGATTCTGAAATTTTCAGCCAATAACATCAACTTTTTAACATTGAAGCTTTTAGGTTCTTCAATCTTTGATTTCGTTCCATGCAAGAACCTGAAATGCCCATACCCCACTTGTTCAGGTGTCCAATTAGTCTGGACTTGTTCAAAGATCCAGTGACTCTGTGTACAGGCCAAACTTATGATAGATCAAGCATAGAAAAATGGCTTGGAGCAGGTAATCTCACATGCCCTGTTACAATGCAGAAGCTTCATGATGTATCCATGGTGCCTAATCACACTCTTCGTCATTTGATCGATCAGTGGCTGCAAATGGGTCCTCGAATTGACCCTGATTACTTGTCAGCAATGGAGTGTTTATCTTTACTTAAACACAACCTTGAATCTCCAGATGTTACCCTGGAGCAGAAGTTTCTGGCACTCAACAGGATCCAAGCTCTAGCAGAAGAATCACCATCTAATTGTTCTTACTTTCTGCAACTAGACTTCTTACCTTTGTTGCTGAAACTACTTTTTGGAACCAGATTATTCCCAGAACGTGTTATGTTTGTGGAGCAAACACTCCGTTGCATCCTAAAGTTGCTGTCTCTTGGAGAATATGAGGCCTTAAACGTGCTAAAAGAAGAGTCCACTATGCGATCATTTCAAGTTTTATTTGATCATGGAAGTTCCATGATCAAGGGCAGTTTGTGTCATCTTATACAGAGAATATCATCGTCTCCTGAGACAAGAGAACTTTGTCTGATGTTTGGAAAACGCCAGGAACTCTTATATGGCTTGGTGCTTGCTGCTCTTCATCAGAATCACCAGTTATCAGATTCTGCAATTAAAGCCATATCTGGACTATGCTCCTTGGAATCAAACAGAGAGAATTTGGTTCAACAAGGTGTTATAAATGGTTTACTAACATACATGAATAATACTAGAAGCCATGAAAAAATCTTGGCAGCTAAGGCAATGTCCACAATTGAGCTGCTGCTAGACCTGGAAAGTGCCAGGGAAGGAGTGATCAACAGCCCAAATGGGGTTGAAACCATAGTTAAGATGGTTTTTCGGGTTTCCGATCATGAGGGAAGTGAAAGTGCCATTAACTCTCTGATTATACTATGCACAGCATCTTTACAGTCAAGGGAAGAAGCAATATGTGCAGGAGTTTTAACTCAGCTGCTCTTGCTTCTGCAGAGTCAGTGCAGTAGTAGGACCAAAACAAAAGCAAGAATGCTGCTAAAGCTACTGAGATCCAAGTGAGATCGTATGATTTCTTCAGAACTTTGGAGCATGGTGTCTTGGTCTCTATATGGTGTATTTGCTTATGTGAAGTGTCAATTTATGTACCGGTTGCATTCATCCAATCACCTGATAGACCCTCCAAGCTGAGGGTATCATAATTACACAACAGTTTGGCAATTGTGAAGCAATTATTTGCATATAACCATTAAATTTTGTGATATAAAGCTCCAAAATTGACTCAAAGATTCAAGCTTTCTTTGAAATTTTTCATAATATATCTTTTTTAATTGTACATATTCAAAAAGGAGATAACAGAATCCAATTAGATCTGATAACAGATAAGAAGCCCTGTTCTTCGTTCCAAAGGACAGAACAACATCGGTCATGCAAATTTCAGATGATTTGCAGGTTTGAATGGATTAATATTTCCAAATTTGCGTTCATTTAGCTTACTAGAAACATCAAACCAGTAGATTAGTGTGCACCTTTTTGGTTTGAATTTTGACTTACGAACACATCTCTGACACGCCATGTTAAAGAAAACAGAGCAACCTCTCTAAGTTCGTAGATGACCCACAAAGGGGTCGCAGGAGTCAAAAATCAAATATTTTGAATATACCCCTTTAATAATTAAAGGTTGAAGGCACTTGCAGATAATCTGGAAAAACTAGTCCCCATTTTCGGTAGTAAACGAGCAAGAAAGGATGAGAACAAGCACTTTCTTTATTACCAGAGGAAGCGGAAAAGAAAAAGCTGAGCCTGCACGATAGATCTGCTACAGTACTGAACAATCGACCACCCGTTTGGATTAAAAATGTCAAAAAGTTATTGCCCACAGTTTCAGAAGTTCATATGGCATAGTGTCATCATTTTCTTCACGGCCTACTTTAGAGCCTAACTCAGTTAATATTCAGCACACAGAAATTGCTCTGTTCCCATACCTTTTCACAATAAATTAATCCCATTGACAAGCTTCGCAAGTGAAAGGTGACCAACAAATTCAAAAATGGTCACAACAGGAATGTATAATGAGTCTTTTCAAAAGTCAAGAGTTACACACTCCAGAAGCTATCGACTAGGTTTGGGGGCACTTGCTTTACTTTACATATGAGAGGCGTGCATATTGAGGATTGAACACGGTTCCTATAGTGAATTAATTCCTACCCGTGTACTTGTCCACGTAAAAGGCTGCTGCAAGAACTGCACGTAATTCTGTTATTTAGTGAAATATCAGAACATAAGCCACTGAAAAGTAAAAGAATAATACAGTACCAGGGCTAAATTTTTCTACACCAACATAGCTTGAGAATGCAAATTCCTTAAGGAGTACCTGGACATGCTTTCAAATATATTACAATATCATCCATCTCTGGCCGGTGAGCTTTAGTTCAAATGGTGTTAATCTTCCCCCTTCTTCCAAACCTCCATCATGAAACTCCCAACTAAACCAAAAAGAAAATTTCAACATCTCTGCAATTGCTTCTTCTCTATCTTAGAAAACATGAAGGACTAATTATCTCCCAAATGTTGAATACTCTAAGAATGCGAAGTCCATAGTTTCAACTAATTACAAGCACAGTCAAGGTTTCATGTGTCAAAATAAAGTTCTAAGAATGTCAAAGCAGCACATAAAAAAAGGTTAAAAAGGAAAACAAACTAATTGTCTAAAGCAATTATGCCAGAAGAATAGCAAGTTGCTTAACACTTTTTTTAGGGGATAGGAAGTTACCAGAGAATTACAATTTTTGTACCTTCATTTCCATGAACTGAAATCAATTGACTGAAGTGATATATTTCCAACATATATATCTTTTAAATGTTGTTTACATAACCCAATTCTCCTTTTATTCAAGCTGGGATGGATACAAGTCGAAAATCCCGTCTGCCATGCTGGAAATTTCTGTCTTTCCATCACATGTAGAGTATAAACATTAGGAGCAGCATTTGAACACCCCATAACAAAACAATTGCATGGCCGTGACTGACTCACTTTTCTTGCTAATGACAGTAGGCACACTCCACTATATGAAATTCCATATGACAATGCCTCGTCGCCTCCAAAAGTTGCAGAATTTGATACCTCATTGACCAAATTTTGCTCTATCTCTTGGGTAGAGGGGATTCTGCTTAGTTCTATATCAAATTTTTTCTCTATTTCAATTTCATGAATCCGATACTTGGCTGCTAATGTGCGAATGCAAGATTTCCTAACTTGGTCCCGCATTATCAGCTTTATTTCCTCAAAATTGTCACAATGTGAATACCATCTGAGCCAACGGTGAGCAATACCAGAAAACCAGTCAATGATATGACTGTCATCTTGTAATATAAGTTGACGTGCCATGCAGGAGTGTCCTTGGGACGTGATCAACCCATATCTTAAAAGGCGCTTCTGGATTTCATTGACAGGAGCTAGGATTCGAGTGATGGTTTCAGCAGGTAAGCTGGAATCCTTTAGAAGATCAAGAGTTGCCGCTGTCTCTGATTGAACATATTCTTCTGCCTGTTTTTGAAACTCATAATATGAGTCTCTTAATTCTTGGGGAAGGGCTGGTTCCACAGCATGCTTGGACAAGATGAATTCCTGACTCTTTGCAAGTTTTGCTTTGATATCTTGCATCCATATTTTAAGCAAATACTTGTACCAGTGATCAGTTTTCATTCCAGGTTTACGGAAACAGGATATTTGGCTCAAAGTTGAGCTACTATCAGCTAGATGCTTGATCTCTGACTCTTTGACCTTCTTTAGACCATGAGCCAACCACTTCTTCCCGATTCTCAACGTCCCAATATCCCATGCCTCTTCTTTTTGTGAAGCAAACAACTTTACTTTGTGTTTTAACTTGTGAACAACCCTAAAAGCGGGGCTTTCTCTCACAGTTCTTTTGACCACTGTACCCAAGAAGCGAATTCCTTGAGGTCCTGTGCCAGGTAATATTTCTGTTTGAAAATCTACATCCAAATACAAAGAATTATGCAGGAAATTAATTACATCAGTCCTGAAACCATGGGCAACTTCTTCAGTCCCAGAAACTGCAAAAAACAGCTCGTCCATGAAACGGCAACAATGAATTCTTGGACCAGAATTGTTATCATCTCGGATTGTGATATCATTGCCTTTTAGCTGTCTCCTAAACCAGCTCCGTAACTTGGAATTGGCATGTGCTTCACCACTATGCAGTCCTGGACAGAGAGCTTCATATTTCATGGAAAGTCTGAAAAATTCACGGTCAAACATGTCGAGGTATATGTTCATTAGAATAGGAGACAACACCCCCTCTTGTGGTAGACCATGTCCTTTTGGAAATCCCCCAAAGTCCACATTGATTACATCAGCATCAAACATGCTTCTGAGTAAATTATATAAGCAGGGGTCTTCTATCTTGTCCTCCATTATGGTAATAAGTCTATCAAAGATAGAAGTATCCATGGTTTTGTTTATGATTAAAGTAAACCACCAGTTAATATTAGAGATCTCTTTCTTGATGTACTTTGTTGCTGTATGATGCCCCCTTCCACTTCGACAACCATGAGAAATCTTAGAAAAGTGAGGCCTGTAAACAACTTCCAATACTATTCTAATGGCTTCTTGAACGACCTTCAACTTCAATTTCGGAAGGACTAGAGTTTCTTTTTTTTCATCCTTTGATGAAATAGTGGAGCTGCTTGCTTTAAAATCAAAATTCCCACTCAAGAGCTCTTCTGCCAAGGATTCAAAAGAGATATTGTCAGCAGTTGATGCAACATCAACATTGGAGTTTAGTCTAACACAATTGTAAGCATCTTCAAGGGTTTGTGGATTTGCAATTACATTTTCCGCTAAGTCTTGAAACTTCCCATTCTTATATTTCTCCTTCACCCTTTTCTTTATGCTGAGTTCAAGTGACCTCTTAAGCTCCATGCGACTCTTGGGCCTTCTCTTGTCAGGCTCAGAAGATTCCTCGATAAGACAAGCTAAATCCTTAGCTAACGCCATCGTTCCAGAACCTTTACGGATGATATCACCACATTCTGGGACAGCAGAATAATGAGTAAAAGCTTGCTTTTGTTCTAGAGATACACCTGCTTCAAAATATAAATAGTTAATCAGAAGCATTTCTTACAACTGAATAATTGAGTTAAGAAGACAATGTCAAGCTCATTCAAATATATAAAACTCCATTTATGTATTGGCCACACAGTAAGATGAATTCCAATGATTAATCTATGCAAATAAGGATCATAAAAGCTTTGACGTAATGTAATTAATTGCATGAAGAAAGAATATAGTGATTGTAGTTTTCATACTGGATTATCTTTTATAAGCAATGCTTTGCACAAATTTTTTATGATTACCTAAGAAATTGTTCATGCAATGGATTTATGTGCCTAGTCGGGTGTTTTAATCAGAGACAGCACTTACCCTTCTTACGGATGCTTAATAACGAATCGACTCTACAAAGATTCCTTCGTTGCAGCTTTACATACCTCGACAAATAACCAACATACAGACTACGGAGACCCACAAGCCCCATTGAGTGATAATCACCTAAGAAGCAAGATGATTCACCCTCCATTTACATGATCAACATTCACCATAACTTCAACCGAAAATGGTGGAAAACGAATAAGTTCAAACAATAAGAGACTAAGAAAAGCCATCAGAAACAAGTAGAATTTGCCCCAAAGTTCCCAACTTTGAGCCCCAGAATCTACTGAAATGATCCAAAAATTTTACTTCAGAGGCATTTCACCGAATATATGGACTGCAAAGTGTACCAAACTACCTTCCTTTACATTTGTTAAGGAAACTAGCATCAACTTTTCAAAAAACTATAGAAATAATATAATTTTCAATAGTGAATAGGCAAATATGCAGAAACGTTCCTCCTAAGGCAAAAATGCTTGGAATTGTCACTGAAAATATGCTCTCAAACAACACAAGTTTTTCACTCTACCATTTTTTGGTATGCACAAAACAAAAATAACCCAAGATATTATTCTTTCAAGAAACCAACTTTTTCATTCGCATAATCTTCTAATTGTCAGAAAGGCGAGCGAGCATTCGACGCAATCAGATAAAACTTGCACCAAACATGCATAAGACCAAGGTGAAAAAAAAAACAAAACCAAGACAGACTTCGGTTAAAGCGAACTTTAACTAAGCTTATCATCAAAGTTGTGTCCTTCAATGGAATCAAATTGAACTTCGGAACCAACATTGTTATAGATACAGTACCTCAACACCGATGAATACGAACGTTAAACAAAGAGAGTGGAGTTAGAGACAGAGACGGAGAGAGAAATGATTACTTTTGTATTATAATTAAATATGATTACCAAAATGATTTATAATTATTGGATTATCCTTAAATTAATAAATTATTAATAACTCCTTGCTTAAGCTTAATAAATATTATTACTATCGGTACAAAACAATCTGAAATTAATCAACAAAATTGAATTAATTTAATATATTGATGTTATTTATAGTTAAATATATTTAAATTTATATATATTAAATATGGCGTATTGTTTAATTTTAGATCACATATAACTAATTTAAATTAATTATGTATTTTGTCCAATAGTTGTTAATTAATTGATTTTTATTAGAGATAGGTAAATTTATTTTTAAAAATATCGTTAATTTTTTTTAATAGAGGAATCCGTAGCCGTTATCTTTTGGATGTGTATTGGGCCCCTGAGAGGTGGTGGAGTTGGTGGAGTGGAGAGGTATAGAGCCAAAAGGTTCTTTGTTCGATTCTCCCTACCTATGTTCTCTTGATCAAGCCTATCATACAGGAGTTGCTTAATACATAATATCATATTGACATAATTTGCAGGCTAAAAATTAAACAAATATTTATTTCACTCGTAATTAAATTAACTTAATTTATGCAACATTTGGATGTTAACTAAAGAATCTTTTTGAAAAGCAGTTAATAAAGGATTTTAAGGTGATAGTTTATTTAGCTATTTGTTAAAAGTTATAACAACAACAACAACGTCAATATAAATATTATTAACAAGTAGGATTCAAAGAGGTCTAGTAGTAGTAGTCTTACACCTAACTAATAGAGAGACTTGTTTCCAAATTACTCAAATTAAGTTTTATTAAAGTTCTTAAAATTTTCAATTCTTAAAAATCTAAATCTAATTCTATATTTAAATAAGGGGTATAATAATATAATATAAGATTCCAATAAATTATTATTCATTCAATATAAATTTTTTGTAAATTTATTTAATTAAGAATTTGTAATCATTATCTTTCAAATGTTTTTATTTATTATATATAATATACCACAAATAACATGCATTAAATAAGTCAATGAGTCACTAATTTAAAATTAAACTAGTAATTTAACTCTAAATATTAGCATATTTGATGAGGACATCCCAACTAGTGTTAGAAGAAAGTGATGAAATGTTGAACACACAACTAATATGGAAAGGGCATATTCTAGGGTTCATATATACATATCAAGTCATGCCTTTTATATAATGGTTCAAATAATTAGATGGGTCTCTTTTTAAAAAAATTATAAAGATTGAACTTCTTAAAATTTTTATTTTATAGGTCACAAAATTATAACTAATGTAAAAATTGATAAATCAATTTTAATCTAATCGAATTAATAAATAATTTAAAATTAA
>JANITW010000236.1:832451-842816 GCA_027564335.1 Erythroxylum williamsii
AAGTTGAAAGTTTGAAAATAAGCTTTTGATAAATTATTTATAGTGAAAGGATTATAAATGAAAATGAGTTTTGAAAAATGTTTTTGCTTACTGTTCAATTTATAAACATATTATCCACGAGCTATTAGCTCACCTCCCTTTTATCCCGATCTCCAGGTATTCGAGCAGGAGATCGGATGAAAGGAAATCAAGACACTCGTTTGACTTTGTTTATGTTCGTCTTTTGAGAAATTTTGGATTTATAGCTTTGGCATTTGGATATGGCTTAAAAAAGCCATTAAAGTGATAATGTATTCATTTCGGAATGTATGTTTGAGTATGATGTAGTTGATTTCGAGAATTGTGAAATGTATGAAGAATTGGATTGTGTTTAGATTGTATTAAGCTTTTTTTCTATTGTATATGAGTATAAATTGATATGAGAATGAATGTGAATGGGATTTGGATATCAAATTGAGATATAAATGTGTATTTGATTATTGGATATTGTGGTTGAATGTGTTTTGGATTTCGGAGGGGGTGTCCGATGGTACTAGTTATTGTTTGAGAAATATAGAAGTGTATTTTAAACCCTTTGCAGGTTTGGGTTAGTTGAAATGCAGTCGTTATGTGAAGATGTGTAGTCACGATACAAGAACAGGGGAGCGATTTAGACATGAGTGTAGTTTTAGGCGGCTTCTGTTTAGAATTTATGGTAACTTTTCCAAGAAAAGCACAAAACGCTAGACAGAGACTAAAAGCTCTTTCTACAAAGCAAGCCAGCTACGTTTAGGTAGTGCTGTTGTGTGGTTTTCGTCAAAAGATGACAATGAATGATTAAGATTAGCAACGTGAGAATGTCGTCATCGGTATCTCCTCTGAAGATTGTGCAAGATCGTCACTACAGGTGCTTTTTTCGGAAAAACTATATATTAAAGACGTTAATGTTTTTTTACTTTGCAAGAAAGCTAGTTAAAGATCATGAAAAATATTTCTTTTCATGCTGTGTAATGAACTTTCGGACTTAATATATACAATTGGCCTCCTATTGCTATTGGTTGGCTGTCCTAAAAAAATAGTTGACAATAACGAATTGTTTGTTATGCTAAGTTACCCAAAAACACACTATGTACAGAAGAGAAAAGCATATATAAGGGACAGCAAATAAGAAAGGAAAAAAGATAAGACAAAAGATAAATAGGGACAAAAGATAAGGGCCTGCTATGTATTAAGTGAAGCCCATTCATTTACTTGAGTCTTCTAACACACCCTCTTCAAGCCGAAGTTGTGGGTTAAAGCCAACAACTCCGAGCTTGCAAATGATATTCGAGAAGGTTCGTGCGGTCAAGGCTTTCGTGAAAACATCTGCAAATTGTTGAGTTGTGTACACGTGTTTCAGCCCCAAGAACCCTAGATTGACGCAGTCACGAACCAGATGAAGATCGATCTCAAGGTGTTTCGTCCTCTCGTGGAAGACCGGATTTTCGGAGATGTAGATCGCAGCCAGTTATCACAATACAAAGGTATGGGTCTCATGATTTGAATATGGAAAGTGTGTAATATTTGGGTGATCCACTTTAGTTCGCAGGTAGTCGAGACGAGGCTTCGGTATTCCGATTCGGCTGAGGAGCTACTCACCGTTGATTGCTTTTTGGTTTTCCAGGAGATCGGTGATTTCCCGAGGAAGATGTAGAACCCTGTTAGGGAACGTTAGGAGAAAGCACAGCTTCCCCAGTCCGAGTCGGAGAAAGTGACAAGGTTGGGGCTTTCCTCGGTTGCTTAAAAAATTCCCAGGTTTTGTGTTCCCTTTACATATTTTAGTACTCTTTTGGTTGTCTCCCAGTGCGGTAATCTAGGGTTACACATGAATTGACTAAGTTATTGAGTGACATATGTGATGTTGGGTCTTGTAAACCCTAAGTATCGTAGTCTCCCCACTATTCTTCTGTACTCTTCTGGGTTGGCAAGCAACTCACCTGTTTCGATGGTTAATTTTGTCCCAGGCACTATGGGTGTGGCACACGGTGTACAATCCAACAATCCAGTTTCATGGAGGATGTCCCGGATGTACTTTCCTTGGGTAAGTATCATTCCATCTTTTGCTCTTGCGATTTCAATTCCCAAGAAGAATTTTGCATAACCAAGATCCTTGATAGTGAACTCCGAATTCAAGGCTTCGTTAACTGAGACAATGTGTTCTTCATTTGCACCTGTAATTAGTATATCATCCACATATATAATTACTGCTATAAAGTTGTTCTTTGTGCCCCTAGTGTATAGACAATGATCTGCCTCTGATTTAGTGAACTGCATGGTGGATAATTTTGAGGACAATTCCTAATTCCACTATCTCCTAGCCTGTTTTAGGCCATAAATTGATTTAATGAGTCTGTATACCTGGCCTTCTTTAGCTGCATTATAGCCTTTCGGTGGTAGCATGTATAGCTCTTCCTCTAGGTGACCATGAAGAAAAGCAGCATCATTAATGTCACATTGGTATATTGGCCATTATTTAGAGTAGTTATAGCCAGAAATATTCTTATTGTGACCATCTTTGCCACTGGAGAAAAAACTTCAGAGTAGTCAGCCCCTTCCTTTTGATATAAACCCTTGACCACTAGCCTGGATTTCAATTTTGCCACTGTCCCATCCAAATTCCTCTTCACTTTGTATACCAATTTTGAGGCTATGGCTTTCTTCCCTTTAGGTAGTTCTGTGAGTTTCCAAGTCCCATTCTTCTCCAATGCAGACAATTGTTCATTCATAGAGTTTACCCACCCATCATCTTTGCTAGCAGTCTCATATGACAATGGTTCAAAAGTTCTAGAGACATTACCTATAAAGGTGCTGTAATTGCTGATGTGCTTGATGTTAAGCTTCTTTAATCCTTCTTCATTTGTTCCTACAGGACAACAGATTTGTTACGTGACATTGCCATCATCAAGGGAGTGAGTGGACTATTGTGTTGTAGCTTGAAGAACGTAGTCTTGCTGGTATTTGGGAGGTATGTGGGTTCTATTGCTTCTTCTTTGTATGGGAACAATTGGCATTGTGTCTTAGTTTGGTGAATTGTCGGGTAGATAATGGTCAAATGGCTGGGAATTTGTTTCAGTTTGTGGTGTGGCAGCTATGGTAGCTGTTTGTGTAGGATAATCAACTTCTTCATTGGTCAGCATGCTTGAGAATAGGGGGTCTGGTGCTTGTGTAGTGTTTAGGCTCTGTTCTACATAAGGGAAGTTACTCTCATAAAACATCACATCTCTTGATACAAACACTACTTTAGTGTCTAGGTCCATGACTCTATAGGCCTCATAGTCTGGCATGTATCTAAGAAAAATGCATCTTTTTGACCTAGGATCTAGTTTGGTTCTGTTGGGTGTTTTGTCCAATGCAAAGCATAAGCAGTCAAAGGTTCTTAAGTGCTCATAACTAGGCCTTCTCTTGTGCAGTTTTTCAAAAGGGCTCATCCATCCCAAGACTTTGGTTGGAATTCGGTTTATAAGGTATGTGGCTGTAAGCAATGCTTCTCCTCAATATCCTTTAGGTAACTTAGCTTGGAAGAGTAGGGCTCTAGTAATTTGGAGTAGATGTTTATGTTTGATTTCTACTACCCCATTCTGTTGTGGTGTGTATGGGTTGCTCTTTTGATGTTGGATTCCCATTTCTTTAAACATATTGGTGCATTCTTAGTTAATGAATTCCCTCCCATTATCTGTCTGTATTTTCATTATTTGGGTGCTGAATTGTCTCTCAATGTTTTTAAGAAACTGTAGTATGGTTAGTTAGGTTTGGTGTTTGTGTTTGAGTATGAAAGTCCAAGTGGCTCTAGAGAAGTCATCCATAATTGTAAGGAAATAATTCGAACCATTCATTGTAGGAACACTGTAGAGTCCCCATAGGTCCATGTGAATAATTTGAAATGGTTTGTTTGTCTGTATCTCATGTTTGGGATAACTTCTAAAGGACATATTTGACATTCATGTTTATGAGGAACAGAAACTTTGATTTCATCGATATGTTGTAACTTTTCCTTGGAAACATGCCCTGGCCTAGAATGCCATAAATCAAAAGCTACTGTAACATTAAGAGCAATATTGTTAGAATTGTAAAACTCCAAGGAGGGACCTTTTAGGGTATTGGATGGTAGGAAGGTTTTGGCAGTCAACTCATACAATCCATTCACTGCCTTGATGATTGCTATGACATCATTAGCCCGAAGGTCCTGCAAAAAAAACTTATTAGATACGAAAATAGCAGCAATTTCATTATGTGTAGTGAGCTTATTAACTGACAACAAGTTTTTAAAGAAATTAGGCATATGCAATATTTCTTTGAGGGTGATTTTGTCCCCTATTTGTGCATGGACAATGTGAACAACCTCTTGTTTTGTTCCATCAGGGAGAATCACATGATCATAAACATTTGTGTTAGTTACATACCCAATGCAAAGTTTTAGTTCATTCATCATATGTGTGGAGGCACTCGAATCAATAAGCCAAGAATTAGGATAGTTAGAAGCCATGTTCATGGAGTGTGTAGCATTACCTGCATAATTTTGAAACCCTGAATATTTTACCTCCCCAGCAGCCTTGCCCTTAATTGCTTTGCTTATTTGCTTTTGAATGAAGCTTGCTAAATTTGAAGATATCCCTCCATTCCATGGCTTATCCTCATTCTGCTCTTGTGTGTTCTCTGCAGGAGTGTCCACTATCTATGCCAAGTTTGCCCTTCCTCTTTCCTTTTGTGCATTAAGCTTCTTATACCAGTCAGGAACTCCATGGATCTTGAAACATGTCTCCAAGGTATGCCCATTCTTTTTACATTTTTCATAGTATTTGTCCTCTTTCTTGAGATAGTGTCTTTTGTTTGCATTGCTGGTGTTAGTTTTCCCTCCTTTCTTCTAGTTATTGGATTGCTTGGCTAGCATTGCTATGTTAGGGGTACTGTCCATAGTGGTATTGACCATTTTCTGTCTTTTAATAGTCTGTAGCATAGAGAAAGCTTTGTTTGCAGTAGGCAGTGGCTCCATTAACATGATTTGATTCACTACATGCTCAAACTTATCATTGAGTCCCATTAAAAATTGCACAAGTCGGTGAGTATTTTCCTTGGCAGTAATGTGTTTGGATGCATCACATGTGCACATAGGAGTAGGTTTAAGCTAAATAGATCATCCCGTAACCTTTTCAACTTAGTATAACAAGCAGAAACAGTGAGTGTGCCTTGTTTTAGGGAACTTATTTCCCTTTCTATTTGGTATAATAGTGGTCAATTAGCTTCCCCAAATATTTCATGTAATTCCACCCAAAGCTCTCTAGCTGTAGGAAAAGATAAAAATGCATCACTTAACTCATTGACCATGACATTGAGAATCCACGACTTCACCATGCTATCTGCTCTTCTCCACTTTGCCGATAAAATCACATCTTCTGTGGGCATGATGTAGGTCCCATCAATGAAAGAAAGTTTATCCTTGGTACATAAAGCTATGGTCATGGATTTATTCCAGGTAATGAAGTTGTTGCTATTGAAGGGTGTTGTGACTAGCACAGCATCTGGGTTTTTAGTATTTGTAACAGAATAGAGTTCATGGTCTTGGTTTACTGGTATGTGTGTGGCACTGGAGCCACTGATTTTTGCTGCATTCGACATGTATTAGTTTAGGGTTAAAGAAGGGGTGGCTCTGATACCATGCAAGAAAGCTTGGTAAAGATGATGAAAAATATTTCTTTTCATACTTTATAATGAACTTTCGAACTGTATATATACAATTGTTGTCCTATTGCTATTGGCTGGCTGTCCTAAAAGCCAACTGACAATAACAAATTGTGTGCTATGCTAAGGTACCCGAAAATGCGCTATGAACATATTACATAGGCAGAAAAAGCATATGTACAAGAACAACAAATAAGAAAGGACAAAAGATAGGACAAAAGGTAAATAGGGCTTGCGGTGTATTAAGTGAAGCCCATTTATTCTAACAGTTGCTTTATTCCCAGGTAAAGGATCACGAAGAGCAATTAGGGAATGGGTAGACATGTACTTATTTGATTAGTAAATATCATGATATAATTGTTATACCGTTAGAATAGTATTGTCTCTAATTTAATATTAGAATAAATTACTTATTCAAATGCTTAGTAATAAAAAAATGAATTGATGAAAGTTTAAAAAATTTAATAAAAATATATAAAAATTTAATAATATTATAAAATAAATAATACATTTTAAAATATGAAAATTATTAAATTAGATAAAGTAGAATTGTATTAAGTTATTTCACCCTCTGTTTTGGCGGCTCTTTCTTACACTCTCCTTCCTTCTTTTCCCGCAGCTTACTGTTTTCTGGTACGGTTCTCCGTTAATCTATCGCTTCTTGTTTTGGGGATTTCTGGGTTTCTTTGGGTTTTCTTTTTCCTTTCATTTCGAACTGTTTCTTTGATCGTCAGTCGTTGCTTGGGTCATTTAGGGTTCAAACCTTCTCGGGGTTGCTTTTGATTGCTGGTTCTTCTGTGGTTTTAATATCAAGATTTGATTTTTACACGTGGGATTGGGTTAATTTTTGCGTGTTTGATGTGTTTAATGATGTTATGTTTCCTCTGGTTTTAGCTCTGATTCAAAGTTGATTTCTTTGTTCTACAAGTCAACTACTTGAACTGGGTTTTTTCGTTTCTTTTAAGAGAAGAGAACATTTGTACAAGGGTGATTTGGTTTTGTCTGAATCTGCGTACGTTTACTGCAATGTTGGGTTTTTTAGTTAGTTTTGTGAACTTAATGATGTCTAAAACAGGGAATATTTCGCACACCAAATGTTTTTTGATCTCTGCGACAAAAAACCCATCTTTTCTTAGGTGTTTCGTCGGGTTTATGAACCGTGGGAGGCTGCGGTGTTCTTGGAAGATTTAATTTCGGCACTGGACTTGAGTTTGTTTCCATCTTCTTTTATTCTTTTAGATAGAGATTCTTACCATTGATTCTGCATCTTGATTATTCATCTATAGAAGGGGAATATTGTAAAGATTTTTACTGCCTGCTGGTTAAAAGTGATCAACAGACAGAGGGTTGTCATCTTTTTGCAAATTCCTTTCTTCTTCTTTTAAGTCAATTGAACTTCGTCGAGTCCAAACTGAAAAATTCTCAAACTGTAACTTCTGTCGCCAGCAACGACTAGGGTAGGGCCCATCCTCTCGCTCTCTGTTGTTGTTTTTCCCGTTTAAAATTTTTGACATTTATAAAATGTTATGTTTTGTACTAAGGTTTGAATTTGGGAATTTGATATTCGTTCTCTGGGACTATGATCTCAAGATCTTCTGTTCCCAAATCACATTTGGGCTTCCCAAAAAATAAATAATTTTCCCTTAATTTACGTGCTATAACAGTATCAAGAAGAAAGACGCATGCTTTCATTCACAATGGTAATTTGATGCTTCTCCCTGTTACTAGTCACTGATTTGGTTTAAGATCATATCAGGGTTTCTTCTTTCTTTTAGATTAGCTTCTCTGTCATGAGTTTGCGAGCGATGTTTTCATATTTAGTTGGTTATTTCCCTCCATTTTTGCTTTTCTTCTGAATGCATCGATCATTGCATGCTTTCAGGTCTGCTTACAAGATGCCATATAGAACAGCACAAATTCGTCTTGTTAGTTCCCACCCTGAAGTCTACGAACCATGTGATGATTCGTTTGCATTAGTTGACGCTCTCCTAGCTGATCGAGCTAATCTATTGGAGCACCAGCCAAGTATTTGCATGGAGATTGGTTGTGGTAGTGGTTACATCATCACTTCGCTTGCTCTTATACTTGGCCAGGAGGTTCCTGGGGTGTACTACATTGCGAGTGATATCAACCCACATGCTGTAAAAGTTACACAGGAGACGTTGAATGCACATGGTGTTCATGCAGAGTTGGTATGCATGGACATTGCATCTGGGCTGGAGAAGCGTTTGGCTGGAAAGGTTGACGTGATGGTTGTAAACCCACCTTATGTGCCAACACCTGAAGATGAAGTCAGTCGAGGAGGAATAGCCACTGCTTGGGCTGGAGGCGAGAATGGTCGAAGTGTAATCGATAGGATATTACCTGTTGCTGAGAGGCTTTTGTCAGATAGGGGCTGGTTATACATGGTAACTCTTACTGCAAATGATCCTAAAGAGATATGCCTTATAATGAGAAAGAAGGGCTATGCCTCCAGAATTATTGTCCAGAGGTCAACAGAAGAAGAAAGTCTCCAGATCATCAAATTTTGGTGTGATTCAGACATCCAAGATTTGAATGAAGCCACTTCATCGCCCAGAAAGGCAGCTGCAAGTTTTGTAGGATCACTAGTTTCTCAATTTCCTAGAATTCCATTTGGAAAAAGCCAATGAGTGGATCTAAAGTCCTAAGAGCTAAAAGGAATAGTTCTTCTTCCCTCAGTTTGGGTATGTAATTACTAATTACGCTCCTGTCTACTTGTCCTGGTATTCTGCCGACTTTTCTTTAACTGTTTGACGTTTACATTTTTTCTCCACCAGCATGTTTGCCTTGTGCAGTGACCCGGTGCCATCAAGGGCCATTTTCTCATCGAAGAATTTCAGAACCAATCTGGGGTTTTTCATGCAATGTTCAGAGATCATTAATCTCATTACAGGAAGATTTGACAAGTTCTTCTTCTGAACTGCATGAGGACAATAATCCATGTACTCATCTTTTTAAGAGGCACGGCCAATCCATTGGTTTTAGGTGCATTGGTTGTTCTAAATTTAAACAGTTTCTTAAAAAAAAAAGGTGATTCAAAACAATTTCCTTCTAGCAAATGTCTACAAAACGAATTGGATGGTTTATGATTGCATAATCACAAACTCTGATATAAATTTTGTCAGATATATTAAAGTTTTCTTTTTGCACTTCTATTTGCCTTCAAATCAATGCATTACTTATCTTTTTGCAAGCTGAGATATTAGTTGGAGTTGTTGATGCATGATAGCTGTATATATTCCTATTCCTTTAATGGAGGAAGTATGAAACCCCTTCTGGATCATTTATTATTCCTTGCAATATGGGATTAATTGGTTCAGTTAAGATGTAGTTACGAACCAATATTTATGCCATGATGAATAGATACATTCAACATTTGTATGTTATTTAGATCATGCACACCTCTGCTTAATTGAGGTCAAGAACCATAGTGGAGGATGTCTTTGTGACCTGGAAATCCTAAAAGGTGTTCACTGTAAGAAGCATACATACTTGGGAAGTTTTGACGCTTCTGAATAGTTCATAGTGATGAAACAACATCCTGGACTTTTAGCTTCTATTACCTCATTGCCTTTATTTCAAAAACTAGATTGGAAGATCTTTAATTGTTCTGTTTTGCAGCACAAACATGACAGAAATAGGGACAACATGGTTAGCCACCTTTACACACATGATTCATACATACATGTCTAGGTTGACAGGAGGAGAGCAAGTATAGAAGCATATACTCAATTGTTTCGAATTTTTGTCTCTTTTGTTTTTTTGGTTTTGTTTTTGAATGTAATATTTGTGAAATCCTCATAAGTATCCAGCCCGATTCCATGATTCCAAGCGTTTTACTCATTATTGACTCTTGAGTAGACTCTGGATTCATCACAGATATGGTTTTAAGCAGGAGAAAGAACTTGGAGGACAAGTTTTTATCCAGAATTCATCTTGATGAATCTAAATTCATGTGTAGACCTGTGAAAGATCCACACACACATTCTGGTTTTGGTATAAAGGAAAAAAAAGCATAAAAAAAAACAGGTTGCTGTAGTCAGGGACGTAACTATATGGGCTCCACGGTGCATTTGGTCCTTCAAGATTTTAAAAAATATTATATATATATATGTATATAAATAAGGATAAAGTTATTTAGAGACCTGTGATATATTAGCTCCTCAAAATTTAAAATAATTAAATATTTAGATCTCTGATCTGAAATTTCTAACTCCATCACTGATTGTAGTTAACTCGTTTAGAATTCATAAAAAAGGCTTGAGATTACTCAATTAAGATCAAACTAACAAATAGAATAAGTTATTCTAAGAAGAAAAATACATAAATTATGTTAGCTAATAATTATAATAATAAGAATAATAATTATAATAAATCTATTTTTCATATCTCACCTCACTGGGTATTTTAACCAACGAAGGCAACTATCAGAGCACGGAATGTAAGAAAACAAGAAGCGAGAGGAATTCTAGATCTACGCACGGTAGCTTTGGGCGATGGTGAAAAGTAAAGGCTATTCCTTTACGAGGAACTTGTCGTCAGCAGCGAGATTTTTCTTCAGACCACTCTCTCGTCCTGCGATTACCCTTTACACAGTTCTCTTTGCCTTCCCGATGTTCGTTTTTCTTCGTAGTTCCAAAGATGTACTTC
>JANITW010000236.1:904723-921123 GCA_027564335.1 Erythroxylum williamsii
TTGTCAAAACGAGATCTTTGGAACCATGGCTCGGCCTCGACACAGCTCGGCCAGGTTGCCAAGACGAGATCCTTGGAACCATGGCTCGGCCTTGACACAGCTCGGCCAGGTTGCCAAGACGAGATCCTTGGAACCATGGCTCGGCCTCGACATAGCTCAGCCAGGTTGCCAAGATGAGATCTTTGGAACCATGGCTCGGCCTCGACATAGCTCGGCCAGGTTACCAAGACGAGATCCTTGGAACCATGGCTCGGCCTCAACATAACTCAGCCAGGTTGCCAAGACAAGATCCTTGGAATCATGGCTCGGCCTCGACATAGCTCAGCCAAGTTGCCAAGACGAGATCCTTGGAACCAGTCGATGCTGAGAAGATTAATCTCGGATCGCTCGGCCTTGCAATCGTTCGGTCGAGCTCTATCGTCTCGGTCGACTGTGACTCTCTCAGACATTACGACCGATCGACGCACATTGAGTGCATTCATTTACTACCCGCTATCGAAAAAGATCGTCCAATTTTAATATGACAGATGGTGATGAAAGATAAAAATATTTTTACTTCCTTGAATATGTTCTGGCCATAAGCTCGACCAGATGAGCTTTAAAAAAGGGGGGAAGAAAGAAGAAAATCCCCAGGAAAAAGGGATATTATTCCTAATGATCGACCGATTCAGGTCCCCTACGGTCATCGTCGATTTGTCTTTCGGTGGCCCCTCCACTACCATCCTATCCTTCTGGTCACTCACCGCCGCTAGTTCCGCCACTACTTCAGGTGCCCTCTTGGCAGCTTCATCCCTAGGGCTAACCCCACTTCTAGAACTGGTCGATGACATGTTCACAAAGAGGAAATTTAGAGGAGGAAACGAGAGAAAAGGACGTACCTATTTGGTGATTTGAGGTTGGAAATTTGGACGGCAGTTGAAAGGAAATTCCGGAGACTGTAAGCAAGAAGGTGCAAATGAAAGCAGAATGAAAGCTGGAGAGCAAAACAAGCGTGAAGAAAATATGTAGTTGCTGAACCTGAGTATTTATAGAGGATCGGTCGAATGAGCGTTCCAACCAACGCTTGACACATGGTGAAAATCCGAGCTGAATTCAGACACATGGCCGAATCTGAGCTGAGGTAAATTAAGGTTAGTAGAAACCCGGAGCGGCGCAACAATTGAAAGGACGTACGTAACAACTGCACAACGGTCACTAATTCTGAATATCTGTCAGAGGGCACACGCCGTCAGTAATAATTACACCAAGTGCCTTCACCCGCTCAATGTCGATGTCCAACCGATCTACCTTGGCGCGAGCTATCATGCAATAAGCATCGTTGCCAACTGATCGGGATACTCAATCGACCGATCCCAATACGAGCAGTCATGCGTTATGCATTGATGTCCGACGTATCGGGCCTACCACAAACTGTCCTACAGACGAGCTATAAGATCTTTATGTACTCCTTCGACCCTTCTCCTTGTTCAGACTCAAGGAGTAGGGGGCTTATGGTTGGGTCGATCGTGCTAGGCCCAAACCCACTCAAAATGAATCATGGACCGATCGGTCCACCCCACAAGGACTGACCTAATTCCTATCGATTATGCTAGGCCCAGGCCCCAGTCCATGCATCCACGCCCCACTCGCAGGTGGAAGTCTCCCATGCATACGTAAAGACCTAAACCTAACATCTATTCTATATATAAGGTATAACTTTACCATGATAGAGGTACGTGATCAGAACCCTAGCTTCTCTGTTCATAGCTATCATACCCTCACAAAAAGACTAACTTGAGCGTCGGAGGAGCCTGCCGGATACCAACTCCCGGCGTGCCTTGTGTTGTTTTGCAGGAACTCTTGTTAGAGACAGTCATATTCATGGATCCAAACTGCAACGTGCAGTCTCGCCAGAACCAGGCTGAACCAATTATAAAAAAGTATTAAGTTTCGCATTTAAAGTTTAACTCGATTCAAAATTTAGTAGATTAAATTTGAGTTGATCAAATTTTGGATTATAGGCCACATTATGCCATATGAATCCTGCCAACATAATTTTAAAAATAAAATTTGTCATTTTCATTGTTGTTGTTATCATCAAGATCTAGTTGAAGTCTCACTAAAGTATAGAGTCTTGAGAGATCCAACAGTACGTAGGCTTATCCTTATATATTAGAGAGGTCATTTATGATAAATTCACATGCAGTGTATCATAAAGATCTTACAATATAAGTAGATGTGTATACATATCTATGAAATGAAGCAAAATAAATAAATCAATCAAATAAACATAAAAAGATATGCAAAACAACTGAAAACAAAAATTGTTGGGATAGTTGTGTTGTATTGTTACTTTTAACCTTAAAAGACTGATAAAGATTGTTAACTTTGCGGATAAACTAAAGTGAAAAAAGTAAAGAAGACCAAGATTTTTTACTTGGTTCGATAGCCTCAATTGCTATCTACATCCAAGATTCTCACTTTCGGTGATTTCAACTGGTATGAAAAAGAGAAATAAAGTTTACAAAGATGAGTGTTATTCAAAACACTTGCAAGAGTCTTCAACTCTTGTAGTACTCAATGGTAAGTACTCTAGCACACTCTTAAACTCTTCATTCTAATTCTCACACTCTTTAATATAGAATACAATTTGAAATGTGAAAGATGAATTTTTTGTGTATGTTTCTCTGTCTGACGCTTGAGTTGCTTCCTTTATAGGTGAAGAAGGGGATGGCTTTTGGATGTGTTTGCATGTATCAGACAATAAACATGTGCTTCCCACGTGAGTTACTAATCATTCAGCTTTTGATCTGCGTATTATGTCATTTGTAGCTGCATTTTGTTTAAAGCTTTTAACTTATTGTAAACGACTGTGTATTGAGTTCAGTAGCTTAAGTAATACGACAGTGCTTTGATCCTTTAGCTTCTAACTTGAACGTATCATGTGCGTTTGACTTTGCCTTGGTTTTTGTTTATGTCTAAAGAGAACATTTAAGACTATCTCTTCTTTCTCTCTTCAACTACTTCAGACACACACACATCTTCTGCCTTCAAAATTTTCATCTATTTTTGTTAATTCTGAGTGAAGTTTGGTGGAGTATAGGTGATTTTCATCACAAAAATACAATACAATACAAATAAATAATAAAGCGAAATATCAAGCAAGAGTAATAAATATAACACAAAATAACGTGCATACATGTAGAACATGTCTAAGAATAGCAATAAACGTTAAGTGAAATAAATATCAAAAGAGACCCGTATCGATCACGAAAAACCCGTAAAGGAATAACTCTAACCATCTCTATCAAAACCTTAATTACACACTTGCATCGCATAGAACAAATCTAAGCTATACATCATAGAAGGTACATATTACACAATAGATGCAAAGGATACAGGTTTTTGTAACTTACAAGAAAGCAAATGTCCTTTTTTAAGAGAGACCCTTAATCGATATCTTAGTACGTCAAACTTTCTTATTTCGGGCCAAGTTCTCAATAATATTTAACAGATCCATATCATTATTGATCACTTTTCTCTGATTCTTTTTAGACCTTTTTTTTTCCTTTTACAGCTTCTAAGTATTATTTTCTCGCAACTTCTCACTGAAACATTGAGATATCTCCTCTTAACATGTTCAAACCATCTAATTCGTATCTCTCTCAAATTGTCATTTATACCAACCACCTTTAGTTTGCTTATGACCATTAGATATTTGACCTTATCTCTTTTGGTAATCTTACACATCCATCGAAGCATTCTCATCTCAGTCACCAAAAGCTTATTATTCTGTATTTGTTTAATGGGTTAACATTTTGCCCTATATAGTATAGTTGACTTAATCACGAAGCGATAGAATTTACCTTTAAATTTGAATAGTATCTTTTTGTCATATAAAACTCCTGACTCATTTCTCCATTCGAGTCATCATGATCTGATACGATGGACTATATCTTTATCGATCTCTCTGTTATTTTGGATAATAGACCTTAAATATTTAAAACACTCATGTCGTGATATAACTTCTGATCCAATCTTTTATTTCTACTCCGATAGTTACCTGACGACAAATTGTTATTTTATTGATAATATAATACTTAATTTACTGAATTTAATTTCATTAAATTTCTTATCATTCGAAAGTTTATTTTAAACGTTTTAAAACGTTCAAATTGAATTTAAAAAATTTAAAACATTAAAGTTCAAATTTGTATTACGATAAAAATTTTGATATTTAAATTGCACTTTTAGGTTACAAATAATAATGTTATTTTAATTTTAAAATTACAAACTAAAATAATATAATTTTAGTTAATTACACTAAAACAATATAATTTTAGTTAATTACACTAAAACGATATAATATTAATTAAAAACCAATATAATTATATACTGTCCACAAGAGATAATTTAATATCGCATAAGAGTTTATGGTCTACTGAGTAAAAGTGTGATGCATTGTATAAGCTCCTTGGGCTTGGCATACCCATTCTTTAATTGTGGAGTGGAACTTCAATTGCCAATCTCTAGGTGCTCTGCTCTGCTCCTGATTTCTAAAGAATACAAGACAGGACAGAACCAGACAGGAGCAGTGTAATTGTAACCATTGGAAACAGCAATTTGCTTTTAAAGTACCTTTTCTTTTTACCGTTTCACTGCATGCAACTGTGAGAAGCAACTGCAAAAATTTACAAGCTTACAAGTATCTGATATTTCAAGAAATATACAAAAAAATCAGTTAGAATCTGATGATAACAGTAGCAACTGGTTAAAAAGTTAATTGCTCCGTTTCTGCAATGCTTTGACAAAAAACTTGTAGATCCCACTATTTCTGTTAACATGGTATCTAACTATTTCTGTTATATCAAAAATTTTCTTCATACAGCCAAGAGATCTCCTTTCATGGAGATTCACTGAAGCTTGGCTCAGTTTAGCCGACAGACACGTGTTCTTCAAGTTGGTGATTGTTAAGCCTAAGGACATGTCAAGCTGGTTAAAAAAAAAAAAAAAACTTACAGAGCATGTCAGAAGGCTCAACAACTCTGACACTGAGATTTTGAGCATGCTAAACTAGGACAAGAAGAAATAACTAGACACAAACATGTACACGTCTAAACTATCTGCAGGAAGAGTGTGTGAGCACATGAAGAGAAGGAATTCCGTGTCTTGTCAAGTTAGGACTTGAAGAAAATCTCCTTCACTAGTAAGGCAAGGATGAGTGCATTTGATACTGCTGTTAGAGTCTGATGGGCAATCCATAATTGTGGAAAGTCCTGATCTTTCCATCCATTCCTGCTGTCACAATTACAAGGCCCCATGCTTCTGATGGAAGAGAGTAATCGGGAGCATCATCATTGTCAGCTTGCTGGTCGGCGAGGCTTCGATGGGGCTGATAATGATGATAGTCATTTTCTATATCTGGAACTTCCCAAAGGGGAAGAAGTTTCTCCTCAGGCCATGTTGCAGAACTTCCCCTGCGTGGTCCATCCATGAAGAACCAATTGCCAAGAGAGAACCGATCAGAGTCTCTTCTCCAGGAAGCACAGTCCTCTCTCTGTATGCAGCTATGGAGTCTACCACTCCTTGTGGTCTTCGATTCTCTTCCGACACCTAACCAAGGTACTGCAACAGACACACACTCAGCAAAGAAATACTCGCAGGATCGGACAGATTTTATATGCTTGGATGATGGGATGCACAAGTCATCATAATTCCAGACATAAACACGACAATCCTCTCCAACCGAGATTATGTGTCTCCCGGCTGAAGTAAACGAAGCCGACATCTGACTTCCCGACTTTGGAAGCCCTGCAATAAATAACATCGAGCAACTTAGTATAGCTGGACTAGATGGACCACTAATAAATAATTACAGATGAACTGGAGAAACATGCATTGGGACTTTGATAGTTTCAAAAAACTTGCAGGATGTTGAAATGAGTTCGCATTCGCTGCACCATCGAAGGGCATTCACAAAAGAATACATAACACGTTTCCAAGAAAAAGAGAGATTCATGCAATATAGTATATGATAGTCGCATCCGAGCCACCATTCATTACAGCTGTTAAGACTAGTAGAAAAAGGGATAAGGATAAGCAACTTTTTGTCAATGCAGTTAGATGCAATGCATGAACTCAACAGGTTTATGACTTGCATAAAAAAGTTAAAAGATAGACATGGAAAGACGTGAAATCTTAAGATATTACTGCATTTGTTAGAGAATGGAAGTGGTCAATCTAGAGAAATGTATTTTCTTGAGCCAAGCAAGAAGAAAGGCAACAAGCATAAACATAGATTAGCAAACATGATTGAAGAGTTGACTTCTATATTCCGAGAAGAACAGCGCTTGAATGTATTGTAATGAACTAAGTTGGAAAATGCTAAACAATACGTTGCTGAAAAATTAGGGCATGCAGCCATGATAATATCTCTGATGTGCATATGAATACTGTCATGCAATCAAGAAAAGAAGATACTGAAAATGAAAACCATTCTAAACACTGTTACAAGGATTTACCTTTATATTTAGCGACAATGTCAACCCCATCAAAGATCCGAACTTTCGAATCTTCAGAAGTGATCATAACTTTTTGAGATCTTTCATCTACAAACTGCAAACGAAATCAAGCGTTAATGCTACATAAAGATTTGGTAGGGTTAACTTTCTGTTCACAAGATCTTAGAGGTTGTAACCTGAATGCTGGTGATTCTGTTTCCAGAGGTCTTTTTCCCACCGCAAAAGTTCAACTCTGCTTCAAGCTGGAGCTCGTTTCCTATAGCATCAGAAAATAAGATAAGGCATACACTTTTGGTAAAATATAATCAGAAGCTTCGGATACAACTGTAGGACTACTCAGCTACAAGAAATAATACCTGATACTTCATAGAAGCGGCAAGAGCCTGTAAAGCAGCCAACCACAAAACACTGCATGATTGAATAATACAATACCATTTGTTAGAATATTGTCTTCACAAACTGGAGAAATGTGGGGAGGAGAAAAAAAAAATGCAGAATCATACCTTTGCATCTGGCTGGTAACAAATGGCAGATATAACATCTCGAACATCAACCCAATTTACAACTCGCTTCTCGGTTAAACCCCAGATCCGAACCTTTCCATCAATAGAACCGCTGATGAAATAATTTTGATCCACAGGATTGAACTGAATGCAGGTCACTGGTGACATTCAAAGGGATGAGACAATTTCAGTTTTGAATTTATTGTCTCTTAAGCCTTAACCAATTGGAAAGAGTTACAGACTTCTTGTTTCCATTGAAGTAAGATTACAGTAACATAGACAGAATAAAAATGATGGATTTCTAACTTTCTATACACTCACCATAATTGCTATGATGAAAGACATTCAGGCAATGGTCGCAACCAACTTTCCATAATCGAACAGTTTTATCAGTGGAAGATGAGAGAAGATACTGCAATAGAAGTTCCCAAATCCAGCTTTATGTAAGAACCTTAACATCATGAAAATGTAAAATCAACTAAGATGTTATCAGAAGATGTACTCACATTTGAATTTGACCATGCTAGATCTAGGACATCACTGGCATGACCATGAAATTCTTGCACTGGTGACTCTTCAATCTGAAAGACCTTGTCAGGGATGACAACTGATGCATGGTTTAGTTTTTTTGTTGTCAATTTGGATTTCTTCAACTCAATAGAAACACCAACTTCTTCTGCCAAGGAATTTAAATAGGCATCCACCGAACTAACGTGCCAAATGAGCACGACACCATCTTCACCACCTGTAGCCAAAAACTGGCCATCTGGGCTAAACTTCATTGTCCAGATCAAGCCCTTGTGAGCTTGAATCTCTTGTCCCTTAAAAATCCCTGTAAACTCCACGCAACTCTTCTTGTTCTGCTTCACCTTGACTCTTTGTGTTTTGGGTGCCTCAGGATTCAACTTTGATGGCTTCAAAACGCACATATCTCCTATTTCCTTTCTCTTCCTTGATAAGTACTTCCACCAACTCTTCATTTTGTTCTTTCCCACCTTCAAGTTTTCGGAATCTTCAGTTTCACTTAGCTCGCATGCTTGCACTGGAAGTGAAGATCCAAAATCCTTATGTTGACCAACCATGTATGTTTTACCAAATTTGTCATGACTCATTTCATCAACCATACAATTGGCCTCAGAATTTCCTTCTCTTCCACAACAAACCACGTTTCTCTCTTCCGAGCTTGCACTTGAAACTGAAGAACTTGAAACAGCTCCACTGCACTCAGTAATCCTATCAAATTCAGGACTCTTATTTCTTCTACCAGCAAAGTCAAGACCAATTCCATGTAAAAAGCTTTGACGCCTCTCCTTTACACTTTGTGGCTCTCTTAACCATATCTCATACTCTATCTTGGCAGAGTTCAGTTCCTCTTCTGTAACAATGGACCCTTGAAATGAAAAATAATCAACAGAATCGAAGAATAAGTTATCTTCTTCTTTATCAGTCAGCATTGCTTGTGGTACATAAGATCAACACTCCACGTCAAAAACCAGTCCCACACTCCCCCTTCCTCACTAGTTAAACCAAAGCAACTACAAGTAGAAATCACTTTATATAAGCCCCGGAAAGGCACAATCCACGGGCCGAGTTTGGCTCTTAGCTACTGTAATAAAATAACAATATTCGCCGCCAGAACTCGACCGAGTATATTATTCCAAAACTAAATACTAAGAACCAACTTCGAACACCAAAGCCACCCAATGACAAATGGACAACATATATTGAAACCTGTTCGAAGCCAACCACCCAAAGACGAATCTCACCACAAATATAATAAACGCACCCAAAATCCGGAGAGGACAACAATAACCTAATGGAAGAAACACAGACCAAAGCTTCGAGTACCTTGGTTTCCATGCAAAGCAACCAACATGAGGCAAAACTATCACCGACCCTCCTGTGATTGGGGCTTGTGTAACCCTTCCAAGGTCAACATTCACACCCTAGATCACTTATAAAACAAGCCCATCAAAACCAAAGCTCCTCGTCAAGTTCCATGTATCGAAACCCAGAGGCTCGTTTATAAGAGAAAATGGCGGAACAAGGAAACGTTGAACAAGAAAGTGAACCAATAGATGAATGTAACAAATGTCAAATCACAAATGGCTAAAAGGGTCTCGAGATCTGGACTTCTTCTTCTTGAGGAAGAAGAACTTTTCTTTCTCTACAAGAAGAAGCGCACGAGCGACAAGCACGAGCGGCTATGTCCTCTAAAACAAGAAGCTACTAGTTGCTGTCTAATAACCAACTGAACACTGCTACTATAGTCTGGCTATGTTTTCGCTCTGCTCTCCATCGTGAGTTACGATGACAAAGGAGCTGCCTTTCTGTAGCAAAAAAAGGTAAAAGCTCTAGTTAAGTGACATTAGTGTCTAAATTTGGCAACTTCTCTGCAATAATTAGAGACTTGCCATGAATCAAGTGATTGCAAAATCTTAGCTTTAAATGAGAAAAGATCATAGCAGAAAAGAAAACAAAATTCTCAATGTCGGTAATCCAGATTAAAGCAGCAGATTCAAGAGATTTGAGCAGAAATCCAGATGTGATTAAGGAGACTGCAAAATGAACTAAAAAACAAACTTTTTTCATAAATTCAAACACAAAAGGCTTAAACTTGAAACTTGGAAATAGACAGAACAGTATTAACAACAAAAAGTAACCGCTAAATCGGTCTTAACTACGGCCATTCAATTGAGCCTTCTGGTTCTCGTTGAGAGTTTGCATAAAGACCATAAATGATAAGTTTTTTTTGGTTTCTGTTTCTTCTTTTTTTTTTAAATTTCAGACCAAATTAAATGTAGAACTTATAACATCAACCCAAACTAGAAAACCAACCAACCAGACAGCCTGTTAGATACTACTAGTAGCGAAACTATAGTAATAGGGACAACTACAATAACAGCTACTATATACTCTACAGACAATAGAGAGAGAAACCACACAATAGAGTCTAGAGAGGGAGATGTCTAGAAAGCGATTACTCAAAAACACTTAACAAGCCCTATAACATTCTCGGACTTCGTGTTCTGCAGTGTATGTTACGCGTTTTTGCAGCATTAAAGGTAGATTAGCTACAGAGACTATAATGAGGCTAGTGGTCTCCTTTCTGTTTCTTAGGTTCTTCAGGTTTCATTTTCTTTTGTTGCTTTTGCTTTCTGGGTATTATCAAACCATCTTCACTTGTCGTTTTAGGTTGTTTCTGTTGCCATGCAAAGTGCAGAGAGTATCCGATACACAGTGAAAATCATTTTGACCTGTAAATTGAAGTAGATCGAAACAAGTTGGTGAATTTACCATTCTTGGGTCGTGGAGATTCAATTGTATCAGATTGAGTTAGCTCATTGACGACACTAGGAAATGCCTACCGTTCACTGTTAACATTTGCCATCATTTAGAGCCAAATGTAGTCCTCATTTGTGTAAAAGTTTCATTTGTTATGAGGAAAAAATGAGATCTTTGTTGCTTTTGGGATTCATCCTAAACCAGTTTTTGACTTTCTTAAAGGGTTCACTTCAATCTGCTCCAAGAAAGAAGAAACAAAACCAGGAAAAATTCACGTGATTCCATGCACCATTATTGAAGCTCATCCAAAAAGACTGCATTTTTATCCCTTATTTCCTCTCATTCTAGGTAGTTGCAATTAGGAAAGAAAATGTTAAATTCTCACTTCTTATCCTCACAAAATGGTCATCACTCAACCAAAAAAGGAAAAACAATACCAAGTTCATTTCATTTTCCTTCCATCCAAACCAAGATGTGAACTTTTTTTTCTCCATAGCCACTCCTAGTGTTTAGTCATATTAATCAAAGACATGTTAGCTAACATTGCGAGGACAGTATGAAATTATAGAGTATAAAGAAGAAATGTACGGAATAGCACGGAGGTAACAAGAGAGAAAAAGAGTGAGTAAGTGGGTGAGTGAGAGGCTGTAAGAGGAAAGTGATAAGATGGATCATGGTCCACAGTCGAGTGCCTATCAGAGAGGTTAGTACTTCGTATTCACATCATATCTATCAAGTGTAGAGTGTTTGGAGGATCTTTGGTGTTATTTTATCCCTTGGAAGCTTCCCAAGACCATCCTCTTCTTTAATGTCAATAATTAAAAGACAATCCCTACCATCCACAAACTTTTTCTACATGTTTTTGTAGTGTTGTGGATAAAGGTTTAGTAAAAGCATTAACAAGTCTTTTAGGCTAAGTGGTCACTAATAATTCAAGTGATTAGGACAAAATGAGAGGTTACACCACATGATTGTGACCTTTATTTGTGACACTAGTGTACAAAATTAGGGACATAATTATGTGGTTTAAAGCGGTTTGAGAAAGTGATCCCCAATATGCCAACATGAAAAAGATTATAAATTATAAGTTATAAAAATATTGTTTTCTTTATAAAAAGAACTTTATGATGTGATGTGAAGTGATTTTTTATAGTATTTAAATTATAAAAATTAATTTTATTAATTACTTTTCTCTTCACTCTCTACTTGGATATTATCATAGCATAAGAGAAATTAAGGAACTTATGCATATAAATATTTAATCATGTAAATAAGAATTTTTGTTTCCAAGGCATTTTCAAATGATGCATGGCAACAATTTATAACCTAAGGTAGAGTATGTACATACTCAAATAACAAGGAGTAAGTACTGATCACACTTCTTGATTTAGGCTTCTCTGCTATTTATTGTTCTTATTATTTATGTTGAAGACCAAAAATGTGGAAGCTGTACATGTTAGTATCTGTCAGATGACATGTGCCATTCAAGATCACACACAGTACTCAAAGGAACACTGATTAAACTCCAGAAGATCAAACGCAATTCATTAGTTTAATAGTTCATATGGGAAGTGCAATGAGAGGTTGATGTGATAAGAATTTTCTATTACAATACTAATCGGGGGAGTCTGAGAAAGTTGTAAGAAAATTGGAGTTCCTAACAATATGGAAGAAAGAAAGCGAGAGAGATCACCCTATGCGAGATGTGAAGAAACTTTATAATCAACAGAACTAACAAGTGCTTCTTTTCTTTCTTTCTGTCATTTTTCTTTCCTACCAAACAAACAAGTCAGAAAAAAGTGATATCAACTTGCAAACAAGTTCTTCATACCCAGAAAGAGAAGAAAAAAAAGAAGTAATGAAATGAAACCCTAGTTTGTTCTCAAAGAGACAAATCTCATGCACCAAACATCAACATCATCGTTATCATCATTCATGAACAAATGCATGTTAGGAACAACGAACTCACCTTAAAAAACAAGCAAGGGAGGACTTCTTGAAAGAGAGGTGACGACCTCAAAGAGAAAAGGGCAAGCCCTCCATTATTATGGAGCTTAGCTTAACAATCTCTACCAAGACAAAGAGAAATGTAGGAGAAAAGACAGGTTTGGACTATCTTATCTATCAATTCATATTCTCAAAGACTAGAAACAAACAACGTGGTAAGTGTATATATATGTGTATGTATTTATATAAGCAAGACCCTTTTCGGTTCTGGCATGCAATTTTTCAGCCACTTAAGCATCAAGATGGTTCTTAGTTAATAAGAGCATTTACCAACTTGATCTTCTGTCGATTTGCTCTCATTTAAACCAAAAAGGTTCGTGATCTAATTAATTAATGTTGCTTTATGTGTATAATCTCAATCCAATTAATGCATAATCATATTTTGTGGGATTTGACAGCAAAACAAGTGAACAAATGTTCACATACATTAGATTAATGGTTCCATGTCCTGAGCACAATCTTCTCTTGATTTGGTATCATTTAAAGCAAAAAGGTTCACTACCTAATTGATTTGTTTCGTATGTAATTTTAATTGACCAATCAATGCAAAATCACATTATCTAGGGTTTTGATCCCAAAAGGCAAGAGCAAAAATATTAAATTTTCTCTTCATATTTTTAAAAAATATGATTTAGTGTTTAAACCTTTTGTTTGTAATCAAAATTTTAAACATCTAGGGGTATATTCACTTCATATTTATATAACATGTAAAAAAGTTAATAAAAAAAAAAGAGAGTAAAATATATTACTTTTTTTTTCATTTCGATCTTGCATTTTGTGTTTAGAAACAGTTTCTTTACTAAGTAGAGGTAAAGTTGGATAATGCTGGTTCTTTTTAGACCCTAATATGTCAACGAGATTCTTACTAAGTTGTTGATCTTATTTTTTCATGATATAATTTATTTAGAAATGAGTGAAATACTTATGTTATAATATATAATTTTCCCATATGATATCCTCGTAATGCTCACTTGATATCTTCCCTTTCATATCTAAAAAGCAATATTGTAGCTTTTTGTTCTTGATTGATTAAAGCTGCAAAACCACCAAGGGCCTGCATATGCAAGTGCAAACAAGATTATGGTTTTAATTATCCTTAAGAACATTATTAAACAATTATTACATTTAATTCCACCCATGCCTGACCAATATCTAAGGTTCTATCTTTCAAAATATAAAGAATCTTAGACCCCACTCACATGCTCATCTTGTTGGTTTCCTCTGCAAGCCTTCACTTCACCTGATTCACCTCACAAATTTGACTTGGAATTCACATTCTTCCAAGTCCAGTTTTGCATATGTATGTGCTTATCTCATCTCTATGTTCATAGACTGGTCCATTTTGACAACCCTTTTCAGTGTCATTTTCTATGCTTTGTTTTGGATGTATTTGCTCTTCTGGCATTTAACTCTTATTGAGGATTATTTGCTCTAATTTAATGATTAAGATAACACATATCATTAGCTACCATCCTCGAGATATGACGAAGATCTTCATTAGTTAAATAATTGTATCGGTAATTCAAACCAGGATTGATATGGGAGAGCATGTGATCATATATTTTGTCTTACCTACTTCAAGATTTTAAATTGTTCCGCTTTTCCCAAGTATTCCATTATTTGGCATGCATTACCAAAGTAATTAAGGTGATCTCATCCATTCCTCAACTCTTGGAACACTTCATGCCTATGTTTGTGGAGGAAATTTACTTAGAAAGCACTAAGTTTGCCAATTAGAGGATGGAAATGAGTAGGCTATATAATCTCCTATTAATCATTGGTTATCTAAACACAATCCAATGAAACCCTTTTCGTAAACTAATAAATTTTGAATAGTTACTTAAAAGGATAATGTTTGATTATATCAATATTAACCTTACAAGTATGGATATGAGATAAAAAGATGAGGATTCTTTTCAGTGCATCATTAGGGTAAGAAATGATCTAATATGTATTCCTAATTCTCAGTAGAAGAGATTATTGATATTATGCTCATTTTCGAATCATTATGATTCATCAATTTCTAACTATAAGCTAGAAGTTGCTCATATAAGTAAGATAGATGACACTACCTCATAGCATGAACTCATCTTTTACTTGAAACAAAACCCTCCAATTATTTCTAAAATTTTAAAAGCTAGAAAAGAAGTTAAACAAGTAAGACAATAGGTTTAAAGTTTAAAAATTTTAACTAATATTAAATTGTCATAAAATTAGTTAAGAATTAAATAAAAATAAATAATTTGAAATATAATTAAAAGAGATAATCTTTATATATTGAATAATTTAAAGTTTGATTAAAAAAAGAAATTATTAAATAAAATTAATTTATTTATTTTAGTTTATAAGAATATATTAATTTACTAATTAAAATTCACCAATAAATTGATTATTTTTTAACAACATAAGTTATTAAAGTAAAAATCAAACAAAAAATTAAAAACAAAACTGAAAAATTAGATAGTTTAAAATTTTTATGAGTGAACTGATTGAACATATTAAATTTTTTATTCATTGATTATTTCATCAACCAACTTCCCATCTTGGCATGTTATCCTTTAGTCTTTAGGTAATGGGTTTCATTCAACAACAAAAATTAGGGTTTATCATTTTGGGAAAAAGATACTTGTAATCAAATTCAGTCCACAATTAAATAAAAAGAAGGTACAATCTGGCCAAGAGATAATTGAAAAAAGCAAGTGTCTGATCTGATAGCAACCATGTTGATGAAATGAGAAAGAGATGGTTAAGAACTTCTTGTTATTATTATTATGAAAATCGAAGTCCCTACCATAGCTAGTTAGCTAGCTTTCGATGATCATGCAAGACCCTACGTTACAGTACTTCCTGTACACCCACTAAATGGGATGTTGACCTTTTCTTAGTGGGCAGTAACGAAATCCACCCAACTTGGCATGAAAGTTTTCATGGGGTCGACCCCAATTGTTCCACTGTTAACCTCTTGTGTGTTTTTTCTTTTTGTTTTTTTTTAATCAAAGGAAAAGAATACATTGAAAGCTAAATCAGTCGGGGGAACCTTATCCGCGACATATCCTCTAAGAGGAGACTATGGCACTCTAAAGGTGGTATATCAAAATAAGTGACTCTAATGTCGTCCTGACCTATCGGGTCGACGAGCCAGTCCGTGCATCATCTGTTGCTCTCTCGGAAAATATGACGATGAACAACAGATCAGTTCCAGTTAAGGAGTTCTCGGATACCCATGACTAGAGGGTTGCCCGACTAAGAGCGGGAGGTCATAGAGGACAAGAGCTAGTGCACCCCCATCGAGTCCACTTCCAGTTCAATCCGATAGAAGCTCAATCTCCAAGTTAAGGAGAGACCTGTGTAGTCTGCCCAGAGTTCCGCTGTCTGCGCTGAGCACCAACCGATGAGCTGGGAGAACCCAGCTCGCCAACTGCTGTCACTGTCGCGAATAAGACCGCCAACTGAAGCCGTGAAATGAGTAGGATTACAAGCCCATTTGTGTTGATCTTGACCCAGCCTGTCTGAGGATGACTCCAATCAATCATTTGAACCCAGCGTGTGCGAAAGTAGGTGTGGCTCAGACTGTGCCGGTCTACTTCCTTTTGAATCTGATCTGCAAAAGACAAGATAAGAAATAAGGGTGAGGTGGGACGATCAAAAGTAAAATAAAAAATAGATTTGTTCCTCCAGATCCACAGGAACCAGTAAATCAACCCAAAAAGCAGCACTCACTCCTGACTGTACACTCGCTGACACTGTAGAAGGTTGATATGCAGCCAATCACAAGTATGTGGGACATTTTTCCGTCTCTTTAGTTTTAATCTTGCACATATGATGTCTGAGGATGAAAAGATGTAACATGATACAAGTTTTGAGAAGGGAATAGCAACCACGAGTCACGTATTGAAATGATGGCCAAAAGAAGCTTTGGACATTGAACATGCATGATTGTGCATTTCTTGCCTAATACATTACAAAGTTTTATTTTCATGTCCCACACATATCTTTTTGGTTAGAAATTTGTAGATTGCATATTTTATGGTGTCTCCTGAACTTTTTTTAGTACATACCCTACCACCTCCCTGGCCCTATCATTGTTCTAATAAAGCAATGTATA
>JANITW010000236.1:931712-941744 GCA_027564335.1 Erythroxylum williamsii
AAATGCATTGGAAGTTTTGGTGTTTGTCATGATGGTGGCATGTACTGTCTAGAATCAAGAAAATGTTTCCTTAGAAGATGAACTGAATTAATTGCCATTGACATTTCTTACATACATATTATACTCCAGAAAATCTACTTGTGTACTACAAACGATTTTGTAGTGACTTTAAGCATATATACCATTGATTGACCAATGGGAGGGAGGTGGTAGGGTATGTACTAAAAAAGTTCAGGAGACACCAGATAATATGTAATCTACAAATTTCTAACCAAAAAGATATGTGTGGGACATCAAAATAAAACTTTGTAATTTATTAGGCAAGAAATGCACAATCATGCATGTTCAATGTCCAAAGCTCCTTTTGGCCATCATTTCAATACGTGACTGGTGGTTGCTATTCCCTTCTCAAAACTTGTATCCTGTTACATCTTTTCATTCTCAGACATCATATGTGCAAGATTAAAACCAAAGAGAAAACACACACAAGAGGCTAATAGAGGAACAATTGGGGTCGACCCCATGAAAACTTTCATGCCAAGTTGGGTGGATTTCGTTATTGCCCACCAAGAAAAGGTCAGCATTCCATTTAGTGGGTGTACAAAATGGAATTCACATGTGCCATTATCCCAAGAATCAAGTTCTAATGGCTTCCTCTGGTTTAAACCAAATTTTATATTGGTTTTAGATCAACATCTAATAACATAATGGGATATAAGAGTCGACATTTAATGTAAAGAAGTAATAGACTTTCCCTTACTTTTGTACCAAAGCCCCTCCTAGTCGGACTCCAGTTTCTGCTCCTCCCTTTAAGCCTATTTGGACCACTCCAAACAAAGGAAACACAATCACAAGAGGTATTACATGTTGAGACGTTTCTTTTTTTGGGCCTTTTGGATTCAACAGAACTGAAAGAAGGCTTTAAGCCCTAAAACCCTTTCTAAACTTTCTCAACAAAGCCTCGGTCGCAGCTCTTTCTGCAGCTGCAAGTTCTCGCTCCATTTCTGCCGGCTTGGAGGCTCTTCTTTTCGGTGAGCTACGGTTCTATATGATATATTTTTGAGGTTTTGGGTGTTCTTCTCTTTTCAAGCATTCTGGTCACGTGGGTATTCTTGGGTTTGGTTCATTACCATGCATGTACACTTGAATCCTATTCAACCTAGTGATTTCCTCAAGTCCTTTAATGGGTCCGTGCTCAAATTGGAATTTAACAAGAACGTCTATGTACTGTGTATGATTTCTCTTCTTTTTTTTTGTGGGAAATTGTGGTGGTGTTGAGATGGTTTGTAAGATGTTCGATGAAATGTCCGAGTTGAACTCTTTTTGGTAGATTTTGTAATGTTCTCTACTTTGGGTGATTAGTAGTTCAGTTCTACTCTAAGTTTGTAACTTTCTTGACATTGCTGGATTGATCATGAAGGCTTGGGACTTGAACTTCACAAAGTATTTGTATTTGTTATAGAACTATATAAGTAGGAAGTAGTTGCTTATGAGTTTGTGTTGGATGCCTTAAATCTTGTTATTTAGAACATTACTTGGATTCGATTTTGCTTGATTTTTGTGTCGGTTAGCTAATTTAAAGTAGTTGATATTCAAATTGAGCTCCTCATACACTATACTTGCTTAAGTTAAATAGTGATCTTTATAGATTTCAAAGTCTATATAGTGTAATTTCACGAATGATGTGAAATTAGGGTTTGGTTAAGGAGACCCTTTATTGTTTCACGTCGACCTATAGATGTGAGCTTCCAAATGTATATATTCATGCCACTTGATGGTTTGATACTTGTTTTTTGCCTGAAGACATGATTTGAGCTTTATCATTGTTGTGTGCTTTTTATATTTTCACTTTACTTGCTAAGGCATTTTGGGGCTTATTTGTGTGAAAGCTAGAAAGTTAGGTTCTAATCCTTTCTCCTCTCTCAGTGGTCAAGGTTTTGCAAGTGGGGATAACATGGCAATGACCATAGCTTCCAAATGCTCGCGTGGTATGTGTTTTTTATATACAAAGTCCCATTTGATTTACATTTTTATGAGTTCTCATTTTAACACAATCTTGTTTTGATTCTTGAGTTTGGTCTACAGCTAAAAGTTTGACATGCTGACTGATTTTTTTTACTATTAACTCATATTATACCCATTTGGTATTAAGTATGCAGGTGTAAAAAGACTCTTCAAATTAACGAAGTTGTGACTCCCGAATACATAGATCAGTAATTAATTATTTATAACATACTTCAAAGCACACTGGAGAATCTTTATACAAAGTTGCTAGTTCCTATCACCATATCTCTTACGTAGATCTTATTCCATTACTAGTTAAATTAGTAAAAATTTGAAAAATGAAGTCTCATGCTACAAATAAAATTTTCAAATAGAGAAGTACATTTTTGGTCCCTTACTTTTTTTCTTCGTGAAGTTAATGATTCATGTTTTGGTTCATAAGTAATAGACTATGTTCATGTTTTGGTTCATAAGTAATAGACTATGTTCATCATGCATCAATATTGACGAATTGCAAAATGAGCAGGGAGCCGAACATTGTTGGGAGGCCTCGTTGACAGTTTTTTTGCCTCCTTGAATGCATCCAGTGAGGTGACATGCAACAATTTGTTATCTCAGGTCTGTGGATTTGCCCATGAATTTACTTACATCTCAAATATGAGATTACTGGTTTGGTCTTTCATCAGGGGTGACCAATTGTTAAATAAAAGATCTGATAAGAACCTGTAATTGCTCAAGATAAGAAACTTATAGTTTAGAAATATTGATAAAGAAGTGGCCTTTGATGAATTGTCAAGCATTCTAAATTATCAGGAAGATGCTTCTTTCCTCAGAAAGCATTGTTGTTCCCCAAACTATGTCTGTTTTTGTTGAGATTATCAGAGCAATAAGATTGTTGTTTCTTTGTCATTAATTCATCCGTGTCAGTGGAAATGAAATACAGTCTTTCCATCATTTCAATTTACATTTTATCGTTCATTAACTAAATTATCGATATGCTGATGATGCTGCATGTATGCAGCAACAAAGGACTTTCATACAGATGAGGACTGTTCTCAAAGTTGCAGATAATTCTGGGGCTAAGAAGGTCATGTGCATACAGGCTTTGAAGGGGAAAAAGGGGGCAAGATTGGGGGATACCATAGTTGCTTCTGTAAAGGAAGCTGCACCAAATGGAAAAGTGAAGAAAGGAAAGGTTGTTTATGCCGTTGTTGTGCGTGCTGCTATGCAGCGAGGTCGTTGTGATGGGAGTGAGATTAAGTTTGATGACAATGCTGTGGTGCTTGTTGATAAACAGGGGCAGCCTGTTGGAACCAGGGTCTTTGGTCCAGTGCCCCATGAGCTGAGACAAAAGAAGCATGTCAAGATCCTCTCTCTTGCAAAACATATTGCCTGAGGTCTGGATGGGTCTCTTGTCCTGTGAACAACATTGAGATTGTGTGCAAAATCTTTCCAAGGTACATCACCCTCTCCTATTTCGGATTACCTTGGAGATCTGACTTCCCAAGCTTCTTGTTTATGCTCTAATTGTTTGGTCATTAGTGGACTTAAAAAAGTATAAATAGAACCAAATCCACAATTAAGTGGAGTTTGGTGGTGATCCTAGGTTGACTTTTTTTCTTTACCTTCCATACATGATCTTACTGACTTTGTGCACACCTATGTTGTTATTGGTAAACAGTTGTTCGGACCTCATCATGTGATATTTGTCTAATCCGTTCAATTGCACAGTATTGTATATGTCATTGGTCTAATCTTTTTTGATTTTGTTTTCTTAGTTCCCACATAAACAAACTCTCGTGAAGTTTGTGTTGGGAGTACCAAAACTATTCTGTTACTTTCTGACCAAAAAGTCTGTTGCTAATGTTTTCCATCAGTATGTGGTCACCAAACACCATAACAGGAAATAGGTGACACAATGTTGTCACGACACTAATGAATTAGAAAGGACAACTTCCTAAACATATCCATTACCCTATCAACATCTATTTCCTTGCCTAACACTGAAGTTTAATCAAAGCTTAGGGAAGGTATATGGACATATATTTCCCACCTTATTAAACATCATCAACAAGATAAAATTAAAGGCACTTTTAGGTTAATCTTCCTTTCTTTATACTTCAATCCTATTCTATTCTCTAAAAGTTGTCCATCAAACTTTTGATCTACCACTTGAGGTCATCCTTATTGGTGCAATGTTAATGAGATGGATTTTGAATTATGGACCAACGTGTCCCAAGCCCAACGTGACAAATCACCAACCCTCAAGACTTAACCCAAATTTCTCATATAAAAAAAAAACAAAAGGCAAAAGCTATTGTGGGTGTGTAATGTGCCACCATCTCACTTTCTTGTTCATGCTAGAAGACAATATAAAGGAAACTACAAAATAGATCAAGCCAAAATAACTAGGGTGATTTCACTCCACTCTATCTTTTGAGACTAGGAGATGAGGGTGATAATAAAGCAGCATCAAGAACAGCAAGAAACAACAAACAAGAAAGCCAAGACCAAAAAGGAGTAATTAGGGGCAGGTAACTATCATCAGGTTCCTTAATACCTGGAGAAGTAGCTTATCAATCAAGCCTATTCCATCAATCTCAGAAGTGATCTCTCTTTCCTAAGGTTTATAGATTAATGTATTTATTTGTTTGGGTGTTGATAATGATGACGTAAGGTCCCCACTTGAAATCCAATAGCCTCAAGTTTTTTGCTACGATACTAAGAAGAAACCCTCTCCCATCAATCAAATAAAGTTTGACATGACATGTCCATTTTGACCCAACATAGTACCTAATGGAGAATAATTGACACCTCCACTAGAAACAATCAACAAGTTGCATCCTGGTATCACACACCCAAACCTTTTTTTTTTCAATTTTTACTACTGCAGCTCCTAGATTATCAATCACACGGGATCCAATGCCTGAATAACACCCACCAAAACAATACAATTATGTTTATATAACGGAAAAGAAAAAAAAAAGAATGAGAATCACAAAAAGGGCAAAGGGACCCCTTTCAAGTGCTCAGGGAACAATCCTCTCAGTCACTCCGTCACTCTTCAACCCCCTTAACTTTTGATATGCTCGCTGCAACCAATCCCATTCCCCTTTTTATCAATACAAAAAGACCAATACACAACACTGAACCACTTATTGCCATTACGTTAAATATGAACATTACAAAAGGAACATGTTTCTTTGTGAAAATGGAAATACCTCTTCTCGCCTTTCCTTTCCTTTTGTGTGTGTTCCAAAGGGCCCATCTTGATGATGTCAGAGAGATCGGTGGTCAAACCTAGAGTCAGTGCATCTCCTTTTAACATTTCTTTTTTGGATCGTGATCCCGAGCTCTTCCACTCCTTTTTGCAATCGAAAACAGTACAATTTTAATCGAATCAAACGAAGAAAAGGGGGAAGAGCTCAGCATACAATAACAAAAAGCAGTCGTTGGCAAAGCAACACCCATCTCAGAAATTGCGGCACTTTGCCTCTCTCTATCAATCACCACACTGTATACCTTTGTATGTTTCTTTGCAATCGCAATTAAGAAATTACAGAGTCAGCTTTATAGTCAAAGTTACTTACTATATTTGCTGCTACTCTGGCTCTTTCAAGCTTCTGTGGGGTGCTGATCTCCGGAATCTCTGAAGCTCCTTACGTGAGGGGGCATCCAATTCATTTCATTGCATTTCCAGCTCATGTGTTTCCATTCCAAACTATAAAATTTGCTTCACATTGACCCTTAAAGATTAATCTAGTTCTAGAAAAAAATGAATGTGAAGAATATGCTCTGTAATTTAACGTTCAGAATGGGTTGAGGACTAACTTAACGTTGAAATTGGAGCAAAGACCAACAGAAGTTAATCGTCAGAGTGCAACAAACAGTGTTTCACATAGATTAACAAAAAGAAGATGGCAAACTATGAAACGGAAAATCGAGAACAATGAATGAACAGTGCGACGTGTTGAACCAATTTCCTTTGTTGTATTAACTACCAAAAATTTCTGTTCCTTTGATTTACAAAATCGCAAAAAAAAAAATGTTTTCTTCTTTCAACATAACATCAAAAGGGCATGATATGGGTAGTCTTAGTATCGTAACTTGAAAGGCAAGACTTGGAATTCACCCGAAATATTTTCAACAAATCTGCCGCCATTTGCCTCACCGCCGGCGAGCAGTTACTCTGCATAAGCAACAATATCTTGGTCAACCCATTCATTCTCGTCACCACCTCCTGCGCCCTCCGATCTCTAAACAGATAACATACGCTCCACAGCACCGTAACCGCGTGCTCCGTCGTCCCCGCCGTTACTTTTAACATCTTCTCCACCACCGCCTCCACGCACTCCTCGTCCTTACACATCTCCTCTCTTCCCTCCCCGCACGACGTTACCATTTCAAGAACCTTCATCGCCTTCTCAGTGATAGATACACTCATATTAACTGATTTCAGTAACTTCCTCAGTTCTGTGACTGTTTTCAGGTGAACTAACTTGGTTTTAACGCGTTTTGACATCGAAATCGCAATTAGACACGATAACGCAGCCTCGATCAAGCATGGATCGGACTCTAAGCATATGGATTTTGTCAGTTCTGGTAATAACCCGTCTGTTTCTGAGATTATCAACTTCGATTCAGCGTCGACCGCCACCGCTTCGAGGACCCTAATCGATCCGATTCTTGAATCCAAGCTCTTTCCTTGTTGAAGGATAAAGAGAAGCGAATATAGGCCGTTACTATTATCTTTATCGTCATTCCTCTTCTTCAATAGTAATGTCATAAGCTCCTTTTTTCTGCCTCCAATTTTTGGCAAAATTATATCCAAAATCCTAACAAGTTCTTCAATCAGTTCAATATCACTAACAGACTCAGTATCGGCCAAGATATCGATGAGCATTGGCACTAAGTCCTCCCTTGAAGCTAAGAACTCCCGATTCTCCTCCGATTCTTTAGCAAAACACAGGATTTTCGATAAAACGTCAACAATCCGCTTCGCATATCGATTACTAGACCTGAGGCCTTTAACAATGCTTTCGACTTCATCGCGTGAGGGGACCGAGTTAGCACCTGAGTCGACTCGGCGGTTATGCAGCACTGACTCGGACCAGATCTGGATTAGACGTTGCAAGGTGCGGTTGGGCACAAACTCCTTGGTATGGAGGACCTGCATGGTCGCGGGACACGTGTTGTTGCCGGAATCCAACCACCGCTGAATGCTTGCGCGGTCGTAAGTAACTCCGGTGCAGAGGCTCACCGGTGACGTCATGACGTCGAGCGAGATGGGACATCTGAAGAAGCTGGGAATAGTTATGCACAAGTCCCTCACCATGGTGTTTGGTTCGAAAGAAAATTTACAGAGAGCAGTGAGAAAATGAGAGAAAGTAGAGAGAGAGAGTGGTGGTGGCGCAGGATTTAAAGAAATTTGGTGACGTCATCCATTTTCTTTTTTATATATAATTTATATTTTTAACTTTTTGGTCAATGGTCAAAGCTGGTTGGGATTGTTTCTTTATTTGGAAGCACCGCATTGTGTCTTTCCTCACCCTCTCCTTAATTTGCACCCGTTGGATAATCTAATCATCATCAAAATCAACGGCTACCATGAGAGCAGAAGGTACACGTGACGGTGCGATGGACCCCACTTTAGGTTCGGTTGGTCCGTCGACTTTGCATCATTTAATTTCTATTTTCTCTAGAATATTCAGAACTACATTTTAACGTTAACTTTTATTTATAAATAATGTTATTATTAATAATAATAACATTAAAAATGATTATTTACGCTTTAAAAATTAAGGAAAAAATATTTAGACAATACATTATTAAAAATAATGCATGTTTGTCTATCAATATTAAACTTTCAGTCCCTTATTTTTAATATATTTATTTTTGAAGTAACCAATAAATTTATTTATTTATGATTAAAAGGTCATAAGTTCGCCTTCTAGAGTGGTCGAGTTGATAGAATAGAAAACATGAGATAAAAGGTCACGTGTTTGATTCTTTTCATTTATATTCTCTTGATCAAGCATCTCGTATAGAGCTTACTTAATACGAAATATCTAGTTGACGTAATTTGTAGATTATTGTGTCAATTCGAAAATTTACCTAAAGTGCATTCAAAAAATAACAGTTGCAAGTTTTTTTATTTAAAAAAAATTACGAGTTCGAATCACAAAAATAATTTCTTTGTAAAATAAAAAGAAGATTGTGTACAATTGATAACTATTTTCTCAAGTACGGAGTCTTATGTACTGAACAACCTTTCTTTTTGTTTTTAATAGCATCATTTTTATTTATCAAAAAGAAATATTTGGCTCATTATATGCTCTTATACATTTTTATTAATTTGTAGAAAATAAATATAAATATATTTTTTAAGCTTTGATAAGAGTATTTATTTTTTATTCATTTGAACGGCGACGTCTAGTAAATGACCCCAATTTACGCCTGAGATTCTGCAGTAGACAACTTATAGCATTCATAATTACCTCTACAGGTACGTGCACTCTCTCTTTTCTTTTCTTTTTCTTTCTTTCTTTGAGTTTCCAAGTTAGATGGAGAGTTAATGATTATGCATATCCATTAACAAAGAGGAATGATTGGAATAGCAAATAGCACCGAAAGTGTGAGCTTAAACCACTCATTCATGACTACATTTTGCCTTCCTCACGAATTCATGATGCTTCATCTAAGCTAATTAAGTAGGCTCCAAACACACCATCATTCATTTCCACTATCCCCTCGTGAAAAGCTTGTTTGCTTTCCTAAGTTCAAAAGAGACTTCCATTCGTTGCCTATATGATCATTCCTTACCAAGAGCATAATGGTTAGGAAGGATGGCTTGCACGAGAGAGAGATAGACAACGACTCAAGTTCTGTCTATAATCTTAACATTATAACGATGTTGTTTTATAGTAAAAATTACCCTTAGTCTTCGGTTAAATTGACTATAAATTTATGTTAGTCAAAGTTTGAATTGACCGACAGCCCTAACTTGTAATAAGAATTAATATACCTTCATGTCATATTTATATGTAGGTCTACTGGAAACAGTCTCTACTGCGTACTATCATACCTTTCCAGACTCCGCTTCAATACGGGACTTCAGATTGAGTGTGATAATGATGATGATGATGATGATATTTATAAGATATATTAATCCAATATTATTAAATTATATTGATAAAAATAAAAAATTATATAATTATCAAAATTTATCGATACCCACTTGCTAGATATTCATTTTTACTTGAGTGGGATTTTATTGGATTCCATGTGTATTTACATTGTACCATCATACCTACCATAATTACTATAACATTTGTATACCAGACATTATTAGGTATGATACGAATAATAATTAACTTTGATAATAATAACTTTAATTAGCATGTATGAATGTAATTATTGAACTCATATAAATGATTTCACATGAAATTTATGATCACTCCCTTCAGAAATACGTGTTACGTACCTTTATTATTATTAAATGTAATTTTAAAATTATAAATTTATATAATAATTTAAGAAACAAACGTATCCTTTGAGTGGATAAGAATAATTGTGTGGTAATGGAAGTACATACGTAACTAAAGCACATTTGAGCATGACAATAACACGAGTAGTGTCTATGGCTTGGCTTGTTTTGACTCTGTTACACATCAAAGTTTCAAAGACAAAGACTTGTTCTTGTTTTAAGTCTTCAGTTGCCAAAATTTGACCGAAACCTAACCAAGTACTCCACTTCCTGTTCATCGATTTGGTGTATCTGCTCCACATGCCATAGGTATTGGGTTTGTTCTGGTTTCCAAGTCAAAATTTGGAAAAATGGTTTCCAAACTTTCGTATGACGACCAACTAGGGTTTCTCATTCGTGACAAAGATTTGATGGCCTTTCTGATGCAGTCATGGTTTTGAAAACCGGACCGGACCGGCCGGTCCAACCGGTCCGACCGGTGACCGGTCGGTGGTCCGGTCCGGTCCATACCTTAAAACCGGTCCTCAATTGGACCGGTGTGA
>JANITW010000236.1:949666-964677 GCA_027564335.1 Erythroxylum williamsii
GTATTTAAGTACATCTTTAAAAAGTAATGATTTTGATTTTTTTTAAATTTTCAAACGTGAAAAATAAATTAAATTTGATTGGACGTTTAACAAATCTTTTTAAAAGGGATTCGTTACAAATAAAATTTTCGAGAGTTTACTCAAAAATCTTCGAGCTACAAGATATTCCTACTGGATATGAAGATATTACATATCAATTTTTATAATATTGACCTAAAAGTCATTACTTATGCCCAATTACCATAAAAAAAATGATGGCATTAATCCAACAAAAGTCACTTATCCGAGAATGAATCCACGTTACTTAAAAATTGAACAAAGATGGGCAACAACCTATGGTTGCTTGGTTAAATTGAACAAAGATGGGCAACAATCTATGGTTGCTTGGTTGAAAAAGAGGTGAAAATAATAGAAAAGACTTATTAAGGCAAGAGAAGCTATTTTATCATTAGATGACTTTTAAAATTAGCCTTGTTGTTTAATTTTTTGAATAACTTATTTTAAAATATGTAATTTATAAATTATTATCATTATATTATTTTTAAAATTTACCATTTAGACCAATATGCTATCATATTCATGAGGAGAGGAAAAGGAACAGATCTTCTGTTCTCGTTTATCTATTCCTTCTGTTCTCTGTAGATTTCAATCATCTAATTTATTGCAATGAATGGATGAGATTTATTGGTAATAGAGAAGAACAGGATAGGTAGAATAGAAGATTTGTTCAGGAGAGAAAATAATCCATTAGTTGAGAAATTATCATCTATTTTAATTAATTAATTTCTATTATATTCTATTAAATCTCATTCACGTTAAACACAAAAAATGACACAAAAGATATAATGCCCTGCGGATTACCTAAAACACTTTCACAAACTTCGCTTTGCCTCTGGAGCCAGAGGCTTTTTTTATTTTAATTTTACCAATTTCTGCTTTTCTGTACAGTATTTTAATCATGTCACGTTTTTCAATTACTTCCAACCAATCCATTTACGGATCATAAGGCCTAGTTCCTATTAAATTTACGATGATTCAAGTTAAGAATTCAATTCTAAAATTTTATTAAAATTTATATTTATTAATTATTTATAACATAAATATTTTTTACAAAATAAATTATCATTTAAATATAATTCAATAATAAATAAATATCATAATATTAAAATTTTTATTCATAAAATTTAGAAATACTAATATTACGAATTTCTTTGTATTTTTTTCAATTTATAAAAAAAAGTCCAACATACAATTCTTTGAAATGATCATGGGTGGCAGTTCCTTTTTTTGTACCCCCTGTTCCCTCATCGTGATATTCATCTACTGACTCGTAATAAATGGATAGGATAACCAAACAAGTTAGTGAGAGTGGTTCAACACTCTCATCTTTTAACTAAAGGTCTCGAGTTCGAGTCCTGAGAATGGAAAAATCTGTTTAGCCAGCACTTTATCCCTTATGAATTGACCCGATATAAGTAGGGATTAGTTTAAGAGTGAATGACTTAAAGGTACACTTTCATAATTAAAACGCTCTTAAAATATGTCGTGAACTTAAAAAAGGGATAGATAAAAGATGAATATGACCGAGAGAAAAAAGGGTGACATTGATCCCTTTAAAATGGGATTGAGTATGATCCGATGTTGATGTGTGACATTTACTAAATAATTTTAGGAAAATACTAATTCTCTTACTGATACTGATAAGCACAGGTTTCTGTATATATTAAATAATTATTTTCACAAGCCACGATCATGGTATTTGGCATTTTCTGATACTCAAACACTCCTGTATGCATCAGATTAAGACAACTGATTGAAATTTCAACCACTCACTTATTATTATTATTAGTATTAATGATATTATTAATATCATATATAAACTAATTAAATGTTGATAATATAGTATCTTAACTTAATATCATATACGAACTAATTAAATGTTGTCAATATAATAACTTAATTTAACTTTTAAGCTTCATTTAAACCGATTAAATTATATTTAAATCAAGAATTTAAAATAATTATAATAAATTATTGATTTGAATTAAATTTAATTATTTCAGTTTTGGTTTAGGTGGGCTTGCACTATTGAGATTTTGTTTCCTTTGGTCACGTCGGGTTCTAGATTTAGCTCCTCGTTTGTTGGGAGTCGAACCTGTGACCTCGGAGTTTTGTTGGGTGCAAGACCCACGCCTCACACCACTGAGCCATCAAACCAAGTTTAAATTTTAAAGTTGATTTGAATTATTATATAAATAACATTTAATTAGTCCATATCTAAAACTATATTTCTTTGAATGTAAAGTTTTTAATGGAATAAAATAGAATAACATATAATGGAACAAAATGAAAATGGATGTAATATTGAAAAATTGTTATTTGGGCGAGGTGGAAAAGTTTATAATGTAATGTAATAAAACGTTATTTAAAAGATGAATATAATATAATGTAATACATGTATAATAATAATAAATGATTATTCTACCCTTAATAGAATAATGAGATGTTTTGTCTAGTTGCTTGTTATTAGGGTTGAGGGTATCTTTGATATTATAAAAAATTATTGAAAGTATATTAAGTAGTACATATTTATTATTTTATATTTCATCATAAATCTTCCAAATTAACTAATCAAGTATAACCATTTAGGATGTAACGTGAAATCCTCCCATTCTATCATAAACTCTCGTCTCAAACGATAAAATAATATTTTCTATTTCATTTCATTATTAATCGCGTCATATTAAACATAGCCTAATATTCATATTTTGTCATTAGTTTTTAGTTGAAAACTAAGAAAAGTGATTTTTTAACAAGTCTGAGATTTATGTCATCTAACCCTATTATTAATCTTGAATTGAATTGAATTACTTTCTCCTTTGTCTTATACTTTAAGAAGCTACTTAATAATATATAGTAAGTACCATGTACGCATCAGAAACATCTCTATCTTCTGTTATCCCCTTATAATTGAGATAGACGATAACCTTTTTCACGTACTCTCACATATCGTGTGGTGTGACAAATGACAATGTATGGGGAAATGGACAATGGACAATGGACAATTGGTGTAGACGACATGACCATTAACACGAACCCCTCAACCTACTCCTTCTCTTCTCTTCTCTTTCTGGGTGTCCTGCAATAAAAGACAGCTAGTCGTGGTTGGATGTAGTTCAACCCGTAGGAACTTTCTTTTCCTCTGTCATTGTCAGGAATGACATTTAGGTTTTGGGTTAATAAGGTTCGAAGTTGAATCCAGAGAGTCATGTGAGGTGGTTCAATCCGTAGTAACTTTCTTTTTTCTTTGCTACAAATGACATTTCAGTTTGAGAGGATTGAATATATATATTCCTAGGAACAGTATAAGGAATGGAGATAGCTTGAAGTTCGAGGTAAAATAGTACATGTACAAGAGATAATGCAAGGACTAAGGACAAATATATAGTACACGATCATATCATACGCCTTGGTTTCTTGTACACGAATGGATGGATTGAGATATGAGCGTCTTGTCCCTTTGATTCAGGAGAATGGGTTACATTAGAGTCAGAGAAAATTTATATATACTATTCTATACTTTACTGTTCTCATACTTTATTTCTGTTTGTACCTTCTAACTTTAAAGAATCCATTTTTGGATACTGTCATAATAGTTTGACGGAGATTGGAGGGTATAATGTAGATCTTTTTTATTTTTTTTTGACTTCACAGGGATTTGTTCAGAGTTGGTGAACCAAAACCCTGCAAGAAGATGAGATGAGATGGGAGGAGAAGAAGTAAAAGGGACAAGTTCCTGTTGATGGAGGTCTAAAACAACAGTAACAGTTCCTTTCAGTCGGCCATAATTAAATACCAAGTGGGGACCAAGCACTCACCTAACCACAAGAAACCATGACCATTCCATAACCCTTCTCTGATCTTTCTTTCTTTCTTTCTTTCTTTCTTTCTTCTTCTTCTTCTATTTTTTTCATGCTCCATCTTTTCTCTTTTTACAAGAACTTCACTTTCTTTGGTTGTCCGATCACAAAAGAGAAAACCCTTTTCATATTTCTCTCTTTTATAATAATTCCTTACCATAAAGACCAATGGAAAAGGTTTTGAGCGTCCAGCTTTTCATGCTTCAGATATTACACTACTACGACTACTACTTGTAGTGGAAGAAGAATCTCTTTATCTCTTTTAAAGCTCATATCTTTTCTCTGCTTCCCCCTTTCTCGCTTCACTCAAACACAAATCCAACAGCTATCTGTTATTACTACTGAGAGTTTCAGTTTCAGCTTCTCATGTTTCGTGCTCTCATCTTGTTGCTCATATCAGTGGATCAATATCAAGGAGGAAGAAGAAGCCTTCTCTATTTGCAGTAGTCTTGCATGATGGTTATTCTTCACAGTAAAAGAAAGGTTGTGGTTATACTACTTGTATGGACCCTCTTGTGGTTCGTTTTCTTTGTTTGTCACACTCATGGCTCAAGAACCACCAATCCATTCCATTTCAACCCAAAGTCTGATACGTACAAAGGCCACTACTTGAACTTCTTGCCTAGACATTTCCCCATACCAACTTCTGGCCCCTCAAGGAGACACAACGACATTGGCTTACAAAGTTGGAGATCACCACCATGAATTCAATTTTTGAAGCTAAGGTGGCTCTTCCTTTCCTTTTGCAGTTTCCTTTTGTTTCTTTTTGCTTTTACTTGACACAAGGAACAGCTGGTGGGTACTGTATATGGGTTTCTGGGTACGTAGTAGTATAATTCTTTTTTTGTCTTCTTGGTTCTTCTGAGGTTTGTTCACAGATATTTGTGACAGAAAAACGTACTGGGTGTGTATCATTTCTCTTCTTGACCACTCAAGCGAGGATAGGTTGGTTCAAGTCTTACCACTTTGAAAAAGAAACAGAATCATCTCTTATCAGTTTGAGTACATATGAATCTTTCAACTCCTTTAACAGTGTTATAATATCAAAAGGATCATTAAAACTCAGTATGAATCTTAAACTCTTTTTGAGTACAAGTCTTGATTCATTTAGCAACCCCTTTAGTTGTTACACCAGAGTTTGATTTCCTGCAGAATCTTTACAACTTTGGATGGATCAAGAAACAGTTTCAACCTGATCTGTTATTGAACAAATCTGCCTGAAGTTAATATAAATTAATCACATTCAAAGAGGTTAGATATAGTCAAATTAGGTTTATGGTATTGGTAATGCCATGTATCCATCAGCCACGTGTTGCAGTTGATTTGTACTCTACTGATTTGACAGAGATTGAAAGGGAAAGAGTGGAAAATGTCTTCTGCTCATCTTGATCAGACTCACTTGGTGCTCAAGTTGGGGACTACTTCACTATATTATCTATTTATATTTTGTTAATATAAATAATTATTTTTAACTATATATATTTTGTTAAAAATAAATTTCCACAATTTTAGGCTTTTCTTATATAATTTTAATGACATTTATGATACCTTGTGATCATAGCAACCTGCAAAAAAAGACTGAAAAAGAAAAGGCTTTTACCACACCACATGAGTGAGGGGTTGGGGTTATTATTTGAAATTCCTTTGGATTCCATCAAGAAAATACATATTGAAATAATGAGAGGTATTTTGAGTGATATATCCAAAAGATCTGTGCTGTTGGCATTGGCATTACATGATTTTTGGTTGGGTGTATAAAACACCTATTGGGATGCTTTCTCTAAAACACCAAAATACCGTCAACAACTCATTATTGTTATTATTATTCTCTACTTTGTCCTTTTAGGCTCATTTTTCTAAGCTATATATATATATATATATGTATGTATGTATGTATGTATGTATGTATGTATGAGATAATGTTATAAAATAGGCTAAAAATTGAATAAATTAAAGAATTTGAAATATGGTTAAAAGAGATTTTTTCTTTTAATTGAAAAAAGAGATTGTTAAATACAAATTAATTAATTTATCTTGATTTACAAAAAACCTTTTTAATTAATAAAAATTGATCATTAATTAATAAATTCATTAGATTTTAATACTTGATTAATTTATTAAAGTAAATCAAAATATAAAGTTAAAAATTTATTTGAAAAGTTGAACGATTCAAGATTTTTATAGTTGAATCCAGACTGAGTTTTTTAATAATTGATATAAATTATGAAGTGACATTTCAAGTCAAGTTAATATGTATTTTTCTTGTTTTCACCATTAAAATTATTGTAATCACCTCAATTTTTTATTGTTGGTGGCTCCATCAAAATTAGGAGATAGTTTAATTTGTGCTACAATAAAAAGGTATAAATATAGGTTTAATTTTTAATAAGTTTTTTTAATTCGCAGTCGCTATTCTTTATATGCGTATTAGGTAAATCTTCAGATTGATGCAATAGTCTGTAAATTACGTCAAGTATTTAGCACTAAGCAAGTCCTGTATGCTTGATCTGAAAAGCGTAGGAGGATTTAAACATAAGGCCTTTCGGCCCCATCCTCCTCACTCCCCTAACTCGCTTAAATTTTGGTAAGTTGGTCAATACTTATTTCACTATCATATTTTTATATCAAAAATATAGAAAGACATTACTTTTGTTTATTATAAGAGCTTCATTGACTTAAGCAGAATAGGACCAATTGTACCCTTCCCTGATTCATGCAATAAAGATAAATTTTAAAAATTGAAGTGCTTTAAAAATATATAAAGAGATTGGAATTATTATAATCACAAAAAAATATAAGGGCCACATTTCATAAAAAAACAAAACATGGGACCAGAAATTAAGTAATTAAAACTTGGATTAAGGAGAAATAGAATTGAAGCTAATCATTAGTTTCCCAAAAACCTAAGACCCTCACTTTAGTTTAACCACGTTTTGTCCCCTAAAGATGGTCATCGATGGCTACTTCTTCCACCAATCGAGGCAATTTTTTTGGGATCATTCTGCAAAAGTATACAACTCATGCATTAAAAATGGAAATTCCAAGATTTGCCTTTTTCTTATTAATTAAAAAACTTTACCAGAACTAGAAGAGACTTGCTTTGTCCTCTCATTCACAAAAGAAAATTATAAATTTTTTAAATAATATCATAAGCTGAACGTAAGTAAGACAAGAGGTTTAGTATTTAAAAAGTTCAACAAGTAGTATATCATTATAAAGCCTGCCAAAATTTGAATAAAATTATAAAATTTAAAATCCGATTGAAAAAATTGTCCTTATTAAAAATTTTGAAGTTTATTTGAAAAATAGAATGTTAAACAAAAATTAATCGATTTATTTTAATTTATAAGAATTTTTTAATTAATAAAAATTAATTAATTAATTAATTAATTGATCATTTTTGGCGAAAAAAGTTGATTAAACTAAATCGAACTAGAAAGTTAAAAATCAAACACAAAAATTGGACAGCTCAAGATTTTTATAGTTATACTGGTTTAATTAATTAAGTTTTTTAGTCATTGCCAATATGCTTTTAATGATGAAAATAGTTTATTCGGATCTAATTTAGTTAAAATTAAACTCAAAATTGATAATTCTTTTAAGTATATTCAAAATTAATAAATTAAATCATATTTATTTGAATTTAAAATTAGACAAAAATTTTTGATATCATATTTAAAAGTTAGAAAATTGGTTGCAAATTTGACCTAACTCATTATTAATCATATATTCATGCCCCTTAAGGAGTGGTCGAATTGATGGTGTAGAGAGGCACGAGATGAAAAGATCTTGTATTCGATTTCTCCTAATTACGCTCTATCGATCGAGCCTTTCGTACAAGGCCTGCCTAATGTAGAGTACCCGGTCGACGTGATTTGTAGACTATTGTGTCAATCCAAAAATTTATTTAACGCGCGTCCAAAAGATACCGGCTGTGGGTTTCTCCTTTTTTAAAAAAACCACATAATCATCAACTTTAATCTCTAATAATTAAATGCATAAATTTCAAATAAAGTATACCATCATTAACTTTTAAACAAAATTTACACAACTATAATTATCCAATTTTAACTTATCTAAATTTAATTTTTTGGTTCTTATTCCCTCCTAATCTCTTGTGTATATAATAATATATTTCGACTTTTCAAAAATAAAATTCATAATTGCCTTAAAATATGGGGTATGATTATCAATAATAATAATGATGAAAACCACGTAAGTCTACAACTTCTGTTCAGTGATTTACAGCAATCAAGAGTTGCTCCAATTTCTTCATTTTGATGCTCATTATTGTTCTGCACTTTTAAGAGCACGCTCTTCGATTATGAAATCCTGTTTTTGCTCTGGCCCGGCCCGACTCATGAGCAGTATCCCAGGAATGATCAACTCAACTGGTTTCAACATAATGGACTTCAGGAAGGGAAGTGTTGTAGCAAACGAAACAACTTACTTGGCGAGAATTGACGTTGATGGGATATTTAGGTTGTACTCAAGAAATTTGACTGCTAATGGTAACGGGTCAGTAGAATGGTTTACTATATCTGATAAGTGTGGACCCGGAGGATTGTGTGGTGTTAATGGCTACTGTGTTTTGAGAGATCAGGAAGCTTTATGTCGTCGTCTTCCAGGATTTGGAATGGTAAAACCTGGAAGCTGGAATTATGGGGGTGTGAGGAATTTCACCGCTGAAACTTGCAAAGAGAAGCATGTTAGTAGCAGATACGCCACCATTCAGGAGGACTTGCCCAATACTATTTGGCAAGATGCTCCATACTTCACCGTGTCTTCAATCAGCGGATAAGATTGCAGACAAGCCTGCCTGGAAGACTGCAATTGTGAAGCTGCGCTATTCAAAGATGGTTAATGTAAGAAGCAAAGACTGCCTCTCAAATATGGCAAGAGAGATATGGGTAATTCAAACTCAGCTTTTATAAAAGTAGGAATGTCGATGTCCTCCACGGAAGATAAGAATGCTCCTGTAGAACTGAAGGGAAAGGTAGGAAAGAGCAACGAGGTGATTCAAACTCAGCTTTTATAAAGATAGGAATGTTCATGTGCTCTACGGAAGATAGGAATGCTCCTGTCTCGTTGCTCTTTCCGATCTTTCCCTTCGGTTCCACAGGAACATTCCTATCTTCCATGGAGGACATGGACATTCCTACCTTTATAAAAGCTGAGTTTGAATCATCCGTATCCCTCTTGCCATATTTGAGAGGATCATTGTCATAACTTCATGTTTTTCATTTCTGATTCTTGTACTGGCAATTTGTGGGATAATCACATATATAGTTATCATGTATGGACCTTTAGATATAGTAGCATCTGTAAAATGGATACAAATGGCATGTACCAGGAAGTTGCCCTTCGATCATTCACATACTCAGAATTGGAGCAAGTGACTAATGGTTTCACGGAAGAAATTGGCAGAGGTTCATTCGGGACAGTATATAAAGGGCTCATATCAGAAAACCAGAAGACTCTGGCTGTCAAGAGATTGGACGGGATTTTAACTTAAGGACAGCAAGAATTTCAGAATGAGATAATGACCATCGGGAAAACACATCATCGGTGCTTAGTCCAGTTGCTTGGTTATTGCATGGATGGACCTCACAGACTCCTGGTGTACTCCTACATGAGCAATGGATCCTTAGCTGATGTGCTATTTTCATCTGAAAACAGAATTCATGTCCATGATTGAATGCAAATCTCGTGAAACATAGCAAGAGGAATCTTCTTCCTGCATGAAGAGTGTGAGAAACAGATCATCCATTGTGACATTAAGCCTCAGAACATACTAATGGATGAGGCTTAATGTCATTAAACTAAAAATTAAGCCTCAGAAAATCATTAAACTAAAAATTTAATCGATTTAAGATTTTTGCAATTACACCGAACCAACCAGTTCGGTTTTCTAATTGTTGTTTTAAGAGAGTCTTTTTGTATAAAATAAATAACCCACATAGTAATCAAGCTTTTATTTAAAATTAGAAAAAGATATAAGAACTAGAAGCCATAGATGAAGCAGGTAAGAGAACATTGCAATGCTTTAACTTGAAATAAGATTCTGGACTCTTGATGAAGTCCTATCATCTTCTAATAATTTCTTTATTGCATCATTTACAGTCACAAGATCCTTAGTATGTAACTATTGAAAATATCCTTTCCAGAATCTCCAAAGCCATTATATGGTTGGAGTCAGCAAGGAAAGCGTCAATGATTGTAACATAAACATAAAGGTCAGGTTTTAGTTCTCTGTCTTCCATTTCATTGAGATAAACAAGAGCTGTTTCAGGTTTACTGCACTTACAGAGACCATGAACAAAAGCCATGAAGGTAACAGCATTAGAGTGCATTCATTTCCTTACATTTCATTCCACAACAAAGTAGCATCATCAGGCCTATCTGCATTGCGTAAACCATCTACCAGAGTAGTGAATGTAATGGCATCATTGACTCGACCGAGTTTACAGTATCCATCAATAAGTAGGTTATAAGTGACAACTGAAGGAGCAAGACCCTTTGCGAACATCTCGTTTAGAAGACTCTCGGCTTCTGCAATTCTTCCAGCTTTAGAGAGGCCTTTAATCAGTATGTTATAAGCTACCAGATTGGGATGTCGACCGTGAACGCAAACTCCCTGGAATAGTTTCAGTGCTCGGTCCACTTCTTGAATCTTGATTAAGCCATCTAAACATGCAGAATAAGGTACTACATGCGGTGGAAAACCTACTTCAACCATTTCATTGAGAAAGTCACAAGCATCTATTGCCTTGCCATATTTGCACAATTCTTTGACTAGTGTGGTGGAGTGCTTTATCCATGGCTGGTGCCCTAGAGAGTGCATCTTTCTTACCATATCAAGGGCTCCAAGGACATCTGTTTTCCGGCAGAGACAACCATATATGCAGTTGAAAGTAAAATGAGTTGGTTTGAAGCCTGATGATTCCATCTCTCTCATCAGCTCACAACTTTCACTTAATCTATCAGAATTGCACAGTGCGTCAATCATGTTATTGAAAAGAAATACGTCTCGCTTATAACCATTTTGAGCCATATCTTGAAAGAGCTTAAGAGCTGCATTCAAGTCGCCAGCTTTGAGCAAACCGTCAATGACAACACTGAAAGTAGCATCATTAGGGGGGATCACTTTTTTAACCTTAAAAAGACCACCTATATCCACATCATCTTCACAACTACCCCCCATTACTGCACAGAGGAGATAATGAGCTTTCTTCACTGAACCACTTCTAGTAAGAGATTCAAAAACTAAATTTTGAAGCAAAACCAGAGTTTCTGAATCCACTTGTTCATGGACTTCACCAATGAATTGGACTAATTCTTGTGCTTCAGAAAAAGAAGATGCAAGCTTAAAAATAATACCCACATCAGGTTGGATATGCAATCGCTTCATTTCTGAATACAAGTGCAAGGCTTTCTTAAGCTCTTTATTCCTGCAAAGCCCTCCAATGAGCACATCATAAAGTGCAATATCAGGAGCAAAGCCAGACTTTTTCATTTTATCAAACATTTCAAGTGCCTTATCCACTCTACACTCCTTGACAAGTCCATGAATTAATGAACAAAAAGTCTTCTCGTTCAATTGAACACCGAGATCTTCCATTCTATCAATTAATTCAAATGCCTCGTCCACCTCATGCCACTTGGTCAAAGACAAGACCAAGATGGAGAATACATATGGATCAAGCCAACCACGCTGATACATCTCATTAAAGGCTTCCAAAGCTCTATCAAATTTCCCCATATTACAATATGCTTGCAAAACAGGTGTCAAGGTGTATTTATCAGAACTCCAACCATTATCAGTCATCTCTTTAAGTGTGTTCTCAATTAACTCAATAGAATTGGATTTTGAAATAGCTTCAAGCAAACAATTATAAGTATATTCATTTGGCACACAAAGGCCCGTCATTTTAACTTGATCAAACAACTTGTTAGCCTCATCAACCAACCCAGCACTACCTAAGCACCTAATCAAGAATCCCAAAGTCCCTGGACTCATTGGACAGTGAGAACTCAAAACTTCCAAGTACAAAGATCTCAATGGAGCTATTTGTTGAGCACGTGATAAGATAGATGCCATGGCGTTATAAGTGTAGATGTCATGCTTGTATCCATCTTGGTTTAAGGTCCAAACAAAAAACATATGAGCTAGTCTCCAGCTCTTGAAACCATTCAAGGCAGTCTCAACAACATTAGTATCCAGAAATGGAGCAATATTCTTCAAATCTGGGTTGTTCAAGTACAATGGTTGCCTAGTGAAGATGGTTACAAGGTTACTGGCAATGTCAGCTTTGTCTGGTGGAAGAACAATGAGGTTTCTGGTAAAAAGAGTAAGTGGATCATGACTGTGGAGGCCATGAAGGATTTTCCTTACCTTAGATGATGTCATCATAAAAAGAGTCATCTGAAATTCAACCATCCTTTTGCGAACTGGGAAGGAGGTAAACTTGTCCCAACTATGCGGAAGCATGTTTTGGCAGTGTACATGTATATTGTAACTTAGACTTCCTATAAGTATCGAAAGCCAAAATAAGGTTCATCACTCATTTCACTGTTACTCAAGTGGGCATAGTATAGAGAGGCTTATAAACCATTCTTGTTTGTATCGTTCATTGAAATGCCACTCAGGGCATTGCAATTCTGTTGATGTTGGCGACATCAAAACACTATCTTGCCAAGCTACCCTGAGATAAAACTCAATATCAGAAATCCAGTACTTACAAGTACCATGTGCAGGTTATCTAATAATTTGTCTTATGCGTTTCCCAGCAACAACCATGTCATATTCGAGCAGATTAAGGAGTAGAAAGAAGCAACAACCTTCACTTTTAAGCTCAAGCAAAATTTCAGGCTTCGCTTTATGAAGTTAAATATAAACACATCGAAATTTATAAACAGAAAGACCAAAGAAAGTTGCCGGAACTAACCACAACGACCACGCAGCTGGTGATCGGCTAGAAGCCTTTCAGTGGCGGCGCCAACGGGAGATCGGTTGCGAGGAAAGAACTCGTGTCGTCGGTTAGCCTGAAAAAAGGGACGCATGGGAAGGTAGAAGAAGAGGATTAGGTGATCAAAAGTATACTTCTTTTCTCAAAAAATAGCCCAAAACAATTTCGTTTTCCTAGCCCAAAAACTTGCTAAAGCCCAAATACGTCTCAGAATTAGCAATTTGTTCTTGTTCCCGAAAACCCAATCTGCCAATTTGCTTATGAGCTGTTCCTTGTTAAGATCTTCGACCAAGTTCGGTTTTTTATGTTTCAAGTTGGAGTCCTTTGCGGTTTCAATTTAAGATATTAGCTAAAAACTTCGACTTTTTAAGGTTCTCAGAGCAAAGTTTTTCTTTGAAGCCAAATAAGAAGCTCATTTATTTGAAGGAAAAACCTTTGCTAATCTTTTATTTATACCTCAAAGAAATCGATAAGGTGTAGTAGTTTTGCAAACATTCAAATTTTGTAATAGTAAAATCAAAAACTAGAAAAATTAAACAATTAAAAGCGAAATAATAAATCAGCGCTAAAATTTGTTAATACAATTCGACACATTTTGTTTATATTTGCGGGGTCTTCATTAGCTTAATTTTTTCACTAACGATAATAGTTTTATACAAAATTTGACTAAACTGACACCACTCAACTCTTGACACTATCCCTCGTCCTCACAATTCATAAAAAAATTTTACATTCAATAACACGATCGACTCATGTTAATCTCAATAGATAATTTTTCTCGACAATCTTTTAACGAAAGAATACTAAATAAATAATTAAGTGATTAAACAAAATCTAACATAAATGAAAACATTTAAAAAAGAAAAGACAAACTTCTTTATAGGTTCAACTCTGAAATAGATCTTAAATTTGTCACTATACACTGTAGGCTGGTTCACACAAATTTCAATACCAACTCACGAAGTAGTAACAACATCAATATTGCGGCCAACAACCAACCTTCAGCAAAAGATAAATGCAATCTACAAAATAACCTATCTGCAAGCACATCAACGACATATCCAAAAAGGAAAGCACGATAAGACATACGGCCAAAGACTCAACCAACAGATTCAAATTGCTCAGCAGATTCATGCACGGATATAAACAAAAGAAAAAACAGCTGCAACCCCAACCTTCACCTAATCACTAACCCAAGCAATCACGTAACATCGCTCAAATCACCAAAATAATTAAATCAAGGCTTCACCGTTCACCCACGGCTACAAATAATCACTCACAGGTCTTCCAAAATATCCTTCAATGAAAGCCAATGTTTTTTTTGTTTTGATTACTCTTAATAAAGATAGATTTCTATTTCGCTTGAATTCTTATCGTTGAATCCAATTCAAATAAAGAGTGTTACTTATTTATACCGCATCTTGATTTAAATTTTTAAACATTATCTTCAAGACTCAATAATCAAAAATATCAAAATTAAATAATAAGATATATAATAAATATCATAACAATACCTATTATTAAAATAAATAACCTCACTAATCATTCAAGTAAATGCAAGTATTACTATCTAAATTATTTAATAAATATGCAATTTAAAATGAAATATGAAAACTAATTCAAATGATTAAATTTAGAATTTTTAAATTAGACGGAGAATTAATCTCATTCAAAGCTTCTTTTAAAGTCTATTTTAGGTATAAATTTGAGATTAAATATTCAAACATCATCAAATTTTGATACAATTTTTATGTTAACTTCAAATTTAACAATTCTTTTGGACCGATTAATTGTATAATAAATGAGTTAAATTAAATTCAGACTAATCGGAAGTCAAAAGTTAAATTAAGATTGACTTAATTTGAACTTAAAAAATTCATGGATATTTCAAAGAATTTAATCAATTAAGATGTACAAAGTTACAAGGCCTGCACAAAAATTCAGATACACAGAGAAACCATAATGACTGTACTGAGAATACTACTTCCATGCCCCTTCAGATTCCAAGAAACCTGTGATGACAAAACTCATCGAAGGACAAGCGATCAGCTGCAGAAGTAGAGCAAAAAACAACGATTTACTCCAGAAATAATCCAAAATAGCATCAAAGATATGAACAATC
>JANITW010000236.1:1095778-1110118 GCA_027564335.1 Erythroxylum williamsii
ATTCATAAATTAACTAATTTTTATAAGATAAAATAAACTAATTAATTCTCATTTAATAATTTTCTTATTCAATTAAACTTTAACTTTTTGGATAGTTAAAAATAATCTCAATTTTAATTTTATTTTAAAAATCTTTATTCATTAATTTTATATTAGTATTCTAATAATCATTAAATTTTTAAACTTTAATTCTCTTATTTTACCAACTTAATTTTTTGTCTCAATTCTTGAAACTTCAACTTGATGGAATGATCTAAGTTTACTATATTTGAGATGCCAATTATTACATGTTATGAAATAAGTAGTAATCCTGATTCAGTTAAATCACTCTCAAAATCAAGCAATCGATTTAACTAAATGCCATCCAGCATTGAGTGTACCCTACGGCCTTTTAGTAGGAGCTTTTTTAGGCAGATTTCTATAAAATCATATAATTTTAATTTGAAGAGTCAAAACCAAAATTAGGGCCACTAATGGTTGAAGCAAGTTAAGAATCCAAAATATTCATAGATTTGATAATAAATTGGACTTAAATTCGATCAAACTTAGATAAAAGGCTTATCTAAGACACTTTTCCTGTTTCAACTATATTTAAAAAGTTTAAATTCATTTATTGAATTAAAATGGAGTTTTCTTAACTTGAGTAAAATACGAACAGCAACTCTAAATCAATCCATTATAAATTTTGAAATAAGATGATTTAAGTTAATAATATTACATATATAAGGAGACATTTTAGGATCATAAATTTTAACTCAAAACTCAATCAAAATTAAATCTTTTTCAAACTTAACCTATTAATTTTGAATTGAGTTAATGTAGATTTTATTTTTTTTGTCATTTCTATCCAAAACTTCAAATTATAAAAACTCATTTAAAGTTTAGCTTAATTTGAAGTTATAGATTTGAACTCAAGTTGACCAAGTTTTAGGTCAAGTTAAACTTAGAAAAACATGCTGAAATTTGACCCTAATTATCCCAACTCTCGCACCAAAACAATGCTATTCTAGTTAATTATACTAGATAATACCATTTTGCAGTACTTGGATTAAGCTCTGGATTAGACCCGTTCCTAATGTTTTATAAATCGTGCACAAAGTAAAAAAAAGTCTTATTTTATCTTATTTTGTTTTTTATAAATATAAAAATGACCCTTATAAAAATAAAATAAAGCAAAATAGAGACAGGTCAAGAGTAACTCTGGGCAAAAGCAGGAATGTACAGGGCCAAACCTGCTCCGATCTGCAGGTAATGAGTGTTAGGTAACTTGGGTGAGTTAGGCCAATGACAAGTTCGACACGAATGTACCTATTATCATTCCTAAATTAGATTAGCCCTTAAGAGACATCTGCATTTAGCATATATTAATTCTATACCAAATGCATGAGTTGATTAGTCTTATAACTTTTCATGCCAAAATCAAAAGTCTGGCCTAAATAATGAAATTGGATCATTATAGTGGAAGTACAACTTGGTTACTTAACATTTTTTCTAGATCAAGCATGGATGAGATTATCGTATACTTATATAAAGAACTAATATATATTTGATTTCTTAGGATTACCTAAAAAAAAAAAAAAAGGGAATCAACATTGGAAAGAGCACTAGTTCTTGGTCCCACCAGCTGAGGACACAAGCTACATAAACTAGAATGGTTGATTTGTAGCTACATTTGTCCCTACTCTCTTGTTTGTCTCAGGAAGATTGATGCCTGTCTCACCCTCATCCATTTGTTTCTAAATTTATAACGTGAAGAGTGATAATAAGATCAAAGTCAACTACAAACCCGACATTTTATAATATTATTCTTGTCCCTGATATTCCAGCCAAAAAGTGAGCTTGTCCAGGCTATAGACTAGACTTCTTTAGAATCTTTCAAGAATTGGAAACATGCTTAGATAAGTTGATCTAATTTCGAGTTGAGGTTGAGGGGCTATTATATTTACCACTTGAGTAACTTGAAAAATGTAAATTGAAAGTAAATACATTTATAAATATTACTTGAATCGATATTATTATTAATTCATTTGTAACCAGTAATTTATATTTTAGTTTATGTAACAGATAATTTATTTAATAAAATTTGTATCTACTAATTAAGTTAATCTATGAACTAATTAATAGAACAAAATTCCAACTTCTTATTGTGTATCTTTTCCAATTTAGTTGCTTTCCGCAAGTTGATCCACATAAAGAGAATCAATACCATTCCATGAATAACAATAACAAGACATGTGGTACGGGCATACATCATCTTGATTGTGAAAGGGGGGCCCAAATGGAAGCTGTGGTCAAAGGTGTTGACTTCCACCACAAGGTCAACTTGGAGCTCTCATGCTGCACCCAGTACCCTCCCCTGAACAGGCTGATCAAGAATTTTGCTTGAGAAACATTACATGTACTCATAGGAATTGGTCTGAGCCTTATCAATGAAGAGAACACATCTCTCCACAATAGCTTCTCTTCAACCTCACTTGGAAACTTGCTTATACTCTCCAGAATCCTTGGACCCAAGAACTCTTTGACTAGTAGTTTGAACCCCACATTGTATCCACCACAGGTACTGCTTGTGAGTGAATCAGAAAGTGCAGTGTAGTGGTGAAGAGCCTCACAGAAGAACTCCGCAAAAGACATTGACGGGATTCTGACAAGATTGAACAGTTCTTCTTCTACCAGGACAACAATCTTAGGTGATAATCTGCAGATACCAGACAAGAAAGTCCTGACGAAAGCAAAACTTCTGCTTGGCATGTGAAGCTGGTGAATCATGCAATTAGCTACAAGTGCATTATTATCACCAAGTGCAATCCTTGAAAAATCTTCTTCACTCGCTATCACCATCTGCTCGAATTCGAATGACAGGTTGATTGAACCTGCGAACTCTTTGAGTCTTCTTCCTGTCTGATAAACCTTCGCTGCGTTCTCTTGTTCATTTACAATGGCTGTAACTTTAAAAGAAGCCGATGCAGTCTTTCTAGTGAGGAGATCAACCATCAATGGAGGCCATTGGCTTCCTTCCGAAATTTCGAAATCAATGATGTGAATCTCCTGATCACCTTCTGTGGCCTCGAGAATTGCTTGGTTGGCTGTGAAATGTGCAAACTTGACATATGGAGAGAGTTCTTGGAGAACCTGAAAAGCTGGCATGGTGTTTGCAGGTTGTAGGGAAACAGGTTTTTGCAGAGCATCAATGGTTTTATAGTGCAGAGCTTGAGTGAAGAACAAAGCCAGCCTGTGGAAACGGTCATCGCCATTTTCTCCGTGAAATAAGAGAAACTTCAGCTTCGCAATTATAGAGGAAGAGAGAGTCCAGTTTCTTGCTTCAACAGCTTCAGCTCCCTTCAACAGAAGATCCGTTAAGCTGGTTTCTTGCATGACCTCTTCCTGAACTCTCTCCAATCCCGAACTTTCTCCCGCAACTCGTCCCTCATGTGTTTCCAGGATCGTTTCAGGACCCAGTTCGTCACTAATGAAGTTGGGACTTTCAACATCCATCACCGAACGGTGGTTCGTTCCATAACTGAAGTCCATGAGCTCTGATTCGATTGCGAGCAATCTTTCCAAGCAGTGTTCATCAAAAACCATGTCCTCGATGCTCTCTGGAGATAATGGATCATCTTCTGTTTCTCTATAGAGAACAGCACTTTCCAGGCTACAGTCAGTCAGATTCTGCATGTAGCTTGGTTCCATGTGGTGATGTGGTTACACTTTTGTGAGGTACAACTCTAACCAATGGTTACTTAAGTAGCGTCAGAAGCTATGCAAGTTGCACAGACAATTTCCAAATTCTAAAAAAATCTGAAAACAAGAAAAATTTGAAATACTACATTGGGTTGAGAAATATTCCTGGAGTCTTGGAATTTTCCCCATTGGAATGGAGGCATTATCCCATATGTCAGACAATATCATTCAATACTTATATGTTGGATCAAAATGTCAGATCATATTCTTCAATTTTCCTTTCCTACAATAACGTATGTGGACAAATATAGAATTAACAATGCACTGGTTCCACCTTAGCAATCCTTTTTTTTTTGGGTCGGCCATAGCACAAGGTGTTTTGGGAGGGTTCTAATTATGAGAATGATATCTCGAAGTCATCCACACTCAAACTATTCCCTACTTGCACCTGGTCAGCCCGTAAAGGGTAAGGTACTGAACAAACTGGTCACTCCATTCCCAAGACTTGAACCTAAGATTTCGTTTAAAGGATGGGAGTGTTGAACCACTTACACCAACCAATTTAGCTCTACCTTAGCAATCCTTAAGGTCCAACTTTACGTTCAATTTTTCTTTTTGAAATGTAAACTCAACTAGAAATGCATAAATGTAAGTTGAGTCAAATCAATTTCAATGCATTAAATTCAGATTAATTTAATTAAAATTTGAATTAAATTTGATTAATTTATTGTAACGAACATGATTATACCTAAATACTCAAATTTAGCCAAACCCAAATTGTCAAATTTCATGTTAGCGGGCCCAAGGCTGAGGCTAATTCGCCAGTCCTACACAAATCTCCCTATACTGCATTGCCAAAGGCTCATTCACTACAAGAAAAGTAGGAATTAGTGATGGATAATTTTCGACGGAAAATAAAGCGTAGCAAATTAGTGACAGAAATGGTATTTCCGTCGCTAAAATCGACGTGAAAAAATTCATTTAGCGACGGTTATAATTTCCATAGCTAAAAATGGAGAGAAACCGTCCCGGCAAAATTAGTGACGGACTTTAGGAACGGTAAAAGTTTCCGTCAGTGATTGGACTGCAATTAGAGACGGAAAAGATATTTCCGTCGTTAAATCGACGTGAAAAAATTTTGTTTAGCGACGGTAAAAGTTTCTGTCAGTAATTGGACTTAAATCGACATGAAAACAATTATATTTAGCGACGGTAAAAGTTTCCGTCAGTAATTGGACTGCAAATAGCGACGGAAATAAATATACTGAGGGAAGGCGGCATAATAAAATTTAAAGGTGAGAAATAAAGGCGGTATAATAAATTTTAAAATTACTGACGGAAATTTCCGTTCCTAATTTCCGTCGGTAAATCCCGTTTAAAACACCAAACACGCCTTCCCCCCCTCTGGTTCATCTTTTTCATCCCCCTCCAGTTCCTCTCCCATCTGGTGAGCTCCTCTTCTTTCTTGCTTTTTTTTTTCTCCGGTTTCTTTATTACTCTTTCAACGATACAACTAACGTGCTTTCCTTTTTCTATGTTAATGACAATTCTGGTTCTATATGCTTGGACGTTATCAACCAGTCATGGAGTCCAATGTTTAGTAAGTAATACATTTTCTTGTGCTTAACAAGCTCTTAATGTCATTTAGTCTAATGGAAAAATGTTTATGTAGGGATTCTTTTTTGCATGGAAAAATGCCATAGCTATTGCTTTATTCAAATCGTTTGGACCCTCTCAGTGGTGATGAAGGATCGACAAAAGTATTTCCCTTACACTACTTCTCACTGTATTCTACTAGAAACAGATTCTTGTAAGTTGTATTTATACTTAGGTTGCTAAAGGAGTTGGATATTGCTAAAAACTGATGGATTTATTTTCATGGTTGGTAAACAGAATACTGTAAGCAATATGCAAAAAGGGAGAATATTACCAAGTCCACTGTGGAAGAGAGGAGTGAAGCTGCTGAAGATAAAAGAAAGAATCTTGAAGAATACCTCGTCAACTATGATGAAGACGTTTTTTAAATTGAATTTTATTTACCGACAGAATTATATTTCCGTCGGTAACAAATTTCGAATTTTATTTACCGACCAAATACTTAGCTTCGTCGGTAAATTTACCGACCGCCGTTTTAACCACGTTGTTGGCTTTCGGTAATTTCTATCGCTATTTTACATTACCGACGGAACTCAAATATTTTTTGTCGGTAATTTCCGTCGCTAAACGCTCTATTTCTTGTAGTGATTAGTGTATCAGAAGCATGCATGGATCAATTGGCATTATCGTTAAAAAATGCATAGAGGACATAGAATAGAAGAGAGGAAGATGCTATTTTGATCTTTCGGATGAAGAAACTAACAAGCCAACAAACCTCATAAATCAATTGAAATCTCTTTCTTAAGTTAAAATATATATAATGCTTAACCATGCGGTATGTCACACTTATGATCTATTTTGAATAGTTCATGAAATTAATAGGATAAAACAATTAAAATTAACTCCAAAGTAGTGAGTAAATGATAAATTTTATATAAACACAAAATATAAATAAAACTTAATTAAAGTTAAAGTCTATCAAAATATACAAATTCAAATTGAAAATTGTCATAAATAATTTTTTCTAACCAAACATTTAGCGTGTTTATAAAAAAGAGATAACAACATATTAAACAAAATCTTATTTGGTTTATAAATTTTAGTTAACATGACAATATACGATAGAGAAAGTGTAATTAATAATTTGGAGATAAGCTTAGTGATAATAAAGGATTTAAGCTCTCGTAAGTGACAAAATTAAGCATCTCGACGTGCTTTAGTTCTTCATATACCGCATTGGAACCTTCTTCTTAATACTTATTAAGAGGAGGTTGTGGATAATTTAATAGTTGATGTCACTTACAGAAGAACTGTTTAACACAAAACCAACTTGTCAGGTTTATTGATTATGTCATCAAGCGCTTCATAGTCAACACAATTGACTACTTACTCTTCACTTAATTAATATGTGATGTCTTTCTTTCCAAGAAGCTCGAGGGGTTGACATTAGTGTTGGTTAAGTGATATTATTATATAGTGTGTTGCTATTGTCCTTTGTACACTCGAAGTTGTGCATTGTTGTCGAAGAAAATGAAATTCGAATCTCGATACGCAAAATAAAGAATTTTTAATATCTTATTTTAACGTTCAAAATTTTGGAGTTCTATAATTAAATGTCTAAATTAAAAAAAATGGATAACCTACCTTTTTAGTATTTTTATTTTAGTATTCAATTTTTTAAAGTTTTATAATTAAATGTTAAATTTTAAAAATCAAACAATTTAATTTTGTAAGATGAGCTTACCAAGAATATCTAAAGGGATATGCCTTGATATATGTTGTTTGTTAATGATGTTGTTTTAGTGAATGAGATAAAAAATGATGTTTATGTCAAGCTTGAACTTTGAAAAGATTCGTTAAAGTTGAAAGGCTTTAGATTGAGTAGGACTAAGATTGAATACATTGAGCCTAACTTTTCAAGGTATAGGATGGCTACCGATGTAAAGGTAAAAATTAGTTCATAAGTTATACCATAAAATGAGTATTTTAAATACCTAGGATCGATTATCTAGAGTAATGAAAAGATTGACGAAGACATAATACACTAGATCAAATCAGGGTAACTTAAATGGAAAGGTGTATCATGAGTTTTATGTGACAAGAATATACCACTCAAGCTCAAAGATAAATTCTATCATTTAGCGATTAAATCGGTCATGCTCTATAAGATGGAGTGTTGACCTGTCAAATAAGTACATAGTCATAAAATAATGGTGATAGAGATGAGGGCGCTTCGTTGTATGTGCAACCTTACTAGAAAAGATAAGGCAAAAAATGTAATGATAAGAGACAAATTAAAGGTGACTAATATTATTGAAAAGTTAAGAGAGATAAGACTTAAGTGGTTTGAACATGTTAAGAGAACACACCCATATGCTCTAGTGAGAAGATGCGAGAAAATATTATTTAGAGACTATAAGAGAAAAAAGGTCTTTAAAAAATTGGAGGAGGTGATTATGAATGATATGACATTGTTGGAACTTACCAAACATACGACCCACAATATAAAACGTTGGCATACTAGGATACAAATAAATAATCTATCGTAAAGAGATCCTTGCCGTTCTCATAGTTATTTTAACATTTCTTCTTGTAATTAACTTGAACTTTTAATTATATAGTACTTACCTCTTAGGGATTTAGTTTAGGTTTTTTCCTTCTTATTATTATTATTGTTGTTGTTGTTGTTGTTGTTGTCGTCGTCGTCGTCGTCGTCGTCGTCGTCGTCGTCGTTGTTTTTGTTATTTTTAATTTTAAATTATTGTATTATTTAGTATAGTACTTATTTTATATTTTATTTATTAAATATTTATTTATTTATTTTCATGCGGGCCAGTTAGAAATAGTCTCTCTACTAATTAAAGATAACGTTGCATAATACTAGACCTATCTAGACCTCGCATTTTAGAGAAATTATTACTGATTTATTATTGTTGTTGTAGAATACGTGAAGATTGACATTTAAAAAGGTTATCGAATTATTTATCTTTATCATTAACGCACAAATTAATAACTATGTATTCAAAATATGACCATTTATTTATTTTTAAAAAGTAAATAGGAAAAAGTATCGCATAGTCTCTATAGATATCAATCTTCAATCTTCATGTACTCATTCAATCACATTATTATTAATACAATATTTTAAATTAAGTTGTCTGATTTTTAAAAATTTAAAACCTTAATTAAAAATTCAAAAGATTAAAAATTTAAATAAAAATATTTAATAGTTTTTATTTTGTTATCTCAATAAAATTCATAATGATTATCAATTACAACTTTTAATTGAAAAAAAAAGGGGGATTCTTCTTAACATTTCGTACTAAAAAAGAGTCGTGCGTTGGATTTACAAAGATGAGTTTATAACTTCAAAATTCCAACATGTACGTAATTCAAGCTAACATGCTCATGTAATTGATTAGGTTATTAATTTAGGTAACTTTTGTATCAAGAATAGCTGTTGCGATTCTATTAGATAAAACATTTTTCTTAAAGGCAATTTAGATGCAAATTTAGTAAAAGAAATGGTTATTATCTATTAGTATGCAGCTATATTTCAGTTAAAAATATACAATTAACATACATTATATATATAGTAATGCATTTATATTGTTTTATGAAAATAATAGTTTCTACTAAAATTATTAACTCTTAATTTAAGATTAAGGTGCCATCAAGTAACTATATATTTACAATTTGACACCTTCTGTATGTGCAAACAAATTGGCCTAAGATTCTTTGATTCACTATGTATTTTATCTTTAAAATGACCATTTTACTTATACTAAGTGAGCATGCCAAACTCTTCCGATGCATTTATATATAGAGCAAGTCACATCGAATACACATAATAAAGTCACTTAGAGCCTACTAAGACAAAAGGGCAAGCGTTGAAATTTTGATGCAGTTAGTCCCTTTCTCGAACAACTTAAATGCTCGTCCACTGATAGCCTTAACCTACGTACCTAAGTTTTTTGAACACACAACTTAGCTTTCCTGTACTCACTTATCCCGATAGGATTCTTCCTCCATTTTTCTGAACAATAGGTTTAGCATTGTCTATATCGAATTAAGTTTGAGAGCTAGATTTTGTAACACGTAGGATAGACCTTATTATGTGTTTCGGATTATTCATAAAAGGGTTAAAAACAAAGGAAATACAGAATGCTTGATTTCAGTTCCATTTGAACTTCCAAAGCAATTTTCGAGGCTAAAACGAGCTCTAACTTCAATCTTTTGGGATCTTTATGAAAAACATTCACGGACACGCAGTTAACATCTTTCTACAGTTTTCTCAAGACGTAAATACTTTTAACGGGTCAAACGATCCATATGTTTATTAATGATATGATCAACTACGAGAGACCTTAACCTTATATATAGCTTCCATATCGAGTTTTCTCATTTTAAGTTCGATATGAGTCTGATCCACACTAATTGGGATCCATTTTTTTGCGGACTTCAACTCATTGATTTAAATCATTTATTGAGCCACTTTATTACCTTTCTCTGGATCAAATTACGTAAATTAACTTATAAGTTATTGAAAATATGAAAATACAATTAATAGTTGTCCAAATTTATGAGGAAGGACAAAATTGTCCAACATTCCCCCTTGGACAAGTATTAATTACAGTTTTGTCTAAGTTTAATTTTTTAAAAAAAAATAGTTAAGTCACGCTACTGTATTGGTATCAAATTTTAAAAAATATTTGATCCAAAGGTAATGACAGTTCAACATTCCATCTTACAATGCTTTTAATATAAAAAAATTTTAAACACATGTGTCATGTGCGACATAAGTCCAATATAATTACGAATATCTATTACCTCACTAACATGAATGGAAAAATGGAGTGTAGCAAATTAGGATGATACCTATATGATGTAAAACGTATTATCTTCGCTTGTAGGTCTCGATTTCTCTAACTTATGCTAAACTAAATGTGTTAAACTGCGGTAGAGAAATCCTGTTTTCTCTCACCGAATGTTAAACTGCATTAGAAAAAATTTGTTTTCTCTCACTGAATGCTAAACAATATTAGAGAAAACCTTTGCATTGTCCAACTTTATGCTAAACTATATTAGAGAACCTTTATAGGATTGAAAACTTATATCCTCCAATGTCATGTTAAATTTATGGATATTCGTACTAAACTGTATGTGTCAAAATGACATAGACTCAAGGTCAATCTTTATATATGCCTAATGACCTTTAAAATGCTTAAGATCAACACAAATCGTAAGTCTTTCATACTATGACTATACACAAGAACAGTTATTACTGAGAATAAAAAGATGATCATCTATATTCGTAAATAATCATAATGTTATAATGCATCAAAATGTACAAACTTTTAAGGAACAAATACAATAATCCCTAACTATTACTATCTAAGGACCTTAATACATCCATACTGGATACATGTTTAACAAACATTAGTAGGCGAAGTCCTTTAGTCAATAGATCAGCTAACATCTCCTCAGTCCTAATGTGCTCTACTTCAACTTCACCCTCCTGAATCAACTCCTTTATGGTCAAGTACTTGACCTTTAAATTCTTAGACCCTCTGATATTCTTGTTGTTGTTACTGAACAACACTGTAGCAAGATTATCACAATATAACCAAATGGGTCTAGCTATTGAATCTACTACAGATAATTTAGAAATCAAGTTTTTGAGCTAAACTACTTGTATAGTAACTCCATAATGTACAACAAACTCTACATACATAGTCGAGGAAGTTACCAATATACTCTGTGAGGTTTAAATCATTGACTTTTTTATATGTCAACGTATAATCTTTGGTACCCTTTAGGTATCTCAATATTTGCTTAGCTCCATTCCAATGGTTTACACCTGGGTTAGCTAGATATCGACCTAACAGTCTAACAACAAATGCAATATCTGATCTAATGCACACATGGGCATACATCAGGTTGCCAACTACAATAGAGTACGAGACATTCCTCATAGCCTCTCTCTCAACTTCATTCTTTGAACACTGTGCCAAAGATAATCTCTCACCATGAGAAATAGATGCTACAATAGGTTTACAGTATTTATATTAAACCTTTGTAGTATTCGCTCAATGTATGTTCTTTGTGAGAGGTTTAATGAGTGTTGAGATCTGTCCCAGTGAATCTGCATACCAAGGACAAAAGATGCTTCACCTAAATCATTCATATCAAAGGGTTTGGCCAAAAGTTGCTTTACTTTATATAACATGGTCAAATCATTTGATGCGAGCAAGATATCATCTACGAATCGTAATGGAACGATAATTTTGCTCCTCCTGATCTTATAATATAAACATCTTTCAATTTTATTTTCCAAAAAGCCGAATGAGGTCAAAACCTCCTCCAACTTTAGGTATCATTGTCTGGAAGCTTGTTTCAGACCGTAATTGATTTAATCAAATTACAAACTTTGTTAATTGCATCTTAATCCTGAAACCCTTTAGGTTGTTCCATATAGACCCCCTTATAAAGGTTACCATTCAGGAAAGCGGTCTTAACGTTCATCTGATGTAGCTCCATGTCATAAGGAACTACTATTGTCATAATCACTCTAAATACATCCTTCGAGGATACAGAAGAGAAGGTAACATTAAAGTCAACTCCTTCTCTCTGAGTGAATCCCCTAGCAACTAATTGTGCTTTAAACTGCTCAATTTGACCCTATGTGTCCTTTTTGGTCTTAAATAGCCATTTGTAACTGACAGGTCTACAATGTTGATGTGAATCGACAAGCTCCTATACTTTGTTATACTTCATAGATTGCATCTCATCCTTCATCACTTTCCACCACATATTCGCATGTGGTCTAGAAACGACTTCTGTGATTTATAACATACCCTATGTTATAATCTTATTTACCCAAATAGACTATGTAACCTGGTGAGATCACAGGTCGTCTCTCTCTAGTGAATCTGCATAATTGCATAGGTTCTTGTACCTCATAAATATGTTCCTGAACAAGCATAGATTCTTGTGTCTGCATAGGCATGGTACTTGGACCTTCATCCACCGAACCTAACTGTATGAGAAGAGGATATTAAATAATTGTAGTATTCGTCCTACTATCTCCTAGAGGGTGTGAGGATCCTCCTTCATCATGGACATCATATTTTAGAAACTTAGTCATCTACGATTCCACTATTCTGACTCCTCCTTCTTCACAGTAAAATCTATAGCCCTTAAAGTGGTTAGAATAACCTACCAAATAGCAACAAGTGGAACGAGGCTATAATTTGCTCTTATAAGGATTATATAACCTTACCTCAGTAGGGCAGCCCCATATACGATGTGTGTAAGACTTGGCTTCCATCATTTCCAGAGTTCAAAAGGCGTCTTGGATACTGACTTACTTGGGACTCTATTTTAGATATACAATGTTGTTTTGATGACTTGACCCCCAAGGTATTCGGGTAGGTTAGTCATGCTTTGCACTGATCTCATCATGTCCTTTAGGATACAATTATGTCTTTCGGTCGCACAATTTTGCTCAGGCCTACTTGACATAGTGAATTGAGCTACTATTCCAACTGATTTCAAATACCTGACAATCGGCCCCTTTTCTTATCCTGTAACTCCATATCTGCCATAGTATCCCTCTCTCCTGTCAGATTTGACAATCTTTGTTGATTTTTTTAACTGGTTCTCAACCTCAGTCTTAAAAATCTTGAACTTATCAAGAACTTCAAACTTTTCCTTAAGTAGGGACACATAACTATAGCAGTAATAATCGTCTATAAATGTCAGAAAATATCTAGCATTGCATAACATGACTGTATAGGGACCACTAACGTTTATATGTATGAGGTCTAATAAACCAAAAGCACGAGTTGATCCCTTTTCTTTATCTTAGTCAACTTACCCCTACTGCAATCGATACATGTTTCTAGATCACTAAAGTCCAGAATTGAGAGAATGTTATCCTTTATCAATCTCTCAACCTCTCCCTGGAAATGTGGTCAAGACATTTATGCCACAACATGTACAATGTTTCCTTTAGGAAGACTCTCTTTTGAGTAACAGGTTCGACAATAAAAGAAAAGGCATATATTTCGTTAGGAGTAAGACACATTCTATATAATCCGTAAGATAAGAAGGCAGTTCCGATATGTATTGTATTGATAGAAATATTTACAACCGAAGTATCAAATACATAAGTTCTTTTATAATTAAGAGAAAATTATTGTGAAATTTAAAGAAAATATGTTAATTTTCAAACAAATTTATAAAAACTTTTAAAGTAGTGTTGAATTAAATTTTGATCAAGTTTAAGTGTTTTGATTTTTTTTAAATGTTAAAATATATATTAGAAAATAATATTTTGAAAGTATTTTAAATTTTAATTTATATGAAAACACTACAAGAAATAGGTCAAACGCAATAGTTCCGTCGGGTACAAAAAGTTTCGACGGAATTTTTTGTCACCCAAAATCGTCATTGAAATAGCCGTCGGTAATACATACCGACGGACATAACCGTCAGTGTATTAACAACGAAACACAATAAATTTTTCGACAGTTTATGTTCCTTCGGTATATAGTTTGTAACGAAAATTTTAAAAATTTTCGTCGGCGAATTACAATAGCTAACATAACGTGACCAACGGTATACATACCGTTGGTGAAAGGTACCGACGGTACAGGTTGTCGTTAACCGTCGGTAAACCGTCCATTACTACCGACGGTATAACAGTTTCCGTCGATAAATGCATTTTGTTTTCACCGACAGTATAAAAGTTTCCGTCGGTAAATGCATTTGTTTTCACCGACGGTCTGTGGGATTCCGTCGGTAATAGGTTTGAAGACACCTGTTAACTAGTCTAGTAATATGCAAGAGTTTTCACCAATCTGTAGATACAAAATTAATTTATATATATATAATTAATTTGTATATATATAATTTATTTAATCAAAAAATTAAATGATGATATATAATTAAAAGAATTTAAATTGATTCAAATTTGATAATAAACACATTAAAATTTACATAAATTCTTATGTTTGTGATTGAAACATAATGAGTTAGACTATCTATGGTCTTGGTGAT
>JANITW010000236.1:1158565-1172670 GCA_027564335.1 Erythroxylum williamsii
TCAGCTGGGATTGATTTTGAGGATGACATAGTATAGACTTTTGTATCAGTTTCCTTTTTGGAGTATTGTATTTAGACCGTAAGGAACTGATAGACTTATCTATATTTCTGTTTGATGTTATGAAATGAGAAAAGCATTATGGTTTTAAAATTCAGTGATTTTGATATTGCAGTTTAATTGTATTGATGCCATGTGAATTATAGAAATGATCGAACGTAGTGCACCCTTATTGTGGGATACGCGTCGGGCGACCCGATACGTACCTTGCGGTAAGGGGGCGCTACAAGAATGGCTAATTTGAAAGAGCTTTAAGCTCAGGATTCTGCACGTAGAGCTTTGTTAGGTAATTTATGTATCTAACTAAGCCAAATGGGCCAGTATCTGTATCTATATTTAAAAGGTACTCGATCACAACAAATAATAAATAATCTGGAGTCTCATATGCATCTGCATTTATATATTTATGATTATGAGATGTGATTATAAAATCTTTTCTGAAATAGGATGAAATGTGATTGATTGGGTTATACATGTTTTGAAAGAATGTTTGTGAAAATGGTTGGTTATGTGATATTTGTGTACTTGATTTGAGTGAGATCATCGATGATGGTTCATTCTTTGAGTTCGCAAAACTCATAAAAAATTACAGCGTGAGGTACAAGACAGAAGACCTAGTTCTTAAGATTTTCTAGAGGAACATTTTGGATTAAGATATGATTCAAAGGTCTATCAGCTAATATTAGATGAGTTATAGATTGTATTTTGTAGTTTTTTTGGCATATAGAACTTTTGTATAAGGGATTGTAAATACTTGTTTCAATGACTACAATGTAAACTTTTGTCAATAAATGAAATTAAAAATTTTAAGGTTTTAAGTATTGCATATTATTTAAGAGATTCTGTTTGCTCTAACATACCATTGTCAGAAGATATGTACTTGAATGTCCTCTGATTGTTTGGGTATATACTCTATGGTAGTGGGATGTTACAACTTTACATTGAAATAAACCTATCTTATTCTTATATATTTATACAATCGATCCAATTTTACATTAAAATAAAATAAAAGATATAATGATTCATAAAATATTTAATGTATTAAAAATAAATTAAATTCAACTTATATTAATAAATTGAATTATAAAATTGGCTATTTTTTTTATAATGCATTCTTAACTTGATTTGAGATTCATAGATTTGAATTGGGTAGCATGATTAAATTTAGACATTTTAACTTATTTTTTAAAAATAAGTTCATTTTGATTTATAAATTTAAATTAAAATGATATTTTTTAGAAAAAGAATTTGAACCATCGTTAAATTTAATTAAAAAACTAATAAAGCTAATTTTAATTTATTGATTTTAAATCAAATTATACGATTGTGTTGTATATTTTTCTTTGCTTCTTTAGGATGATATACTTGTAACTAAAGGTGACAATAAGGACGAGTTTAAGCCTAATTAAGTCCGAGCTTAGCTTGAAATTCTATGTCTTGGCTTAAGCTCAATTTCAAGTTTAATTGGGTATGAGATCCCAGGTACGTATGTATGTATGTATATTAATTTTTAAAACAACATTAATTTACTCAAAATAGAGTTGTTTTATATTAAACTTTCAAGTTATAAGTTGGATAGTTTAAGTTCAAGCCTAACTTGAAGCCTGAAAAAAAAAAGTTTGAACCATTTGAAATCTAATCAATTTTAAATGATCTCATTGATTTCGGGTTCGAACATAACCTAACTTGAAATATTACATTTGAGCCCGAACTTTACTCAAATTTTAATTGAATTCAAGGTAGCAATTCAAGCTCGATTAAATATATTTTTTTAAAATTGTATTATTTTATATGAAATTTTATATTTTTATAAACAATTTAAGTCTAAATCTGATCCGAAATAAAGGTTAAGTCTAACCACTCACATGTAATCAAGGTTAGCCATAAATTATGGGAATTTAGTTTTGATAGTTTGAAAGACTTTTATTTGATACATGGACATGACTTGTTGAAAATGTTAATGAGACGGAAACTTAGAATCAGTGAAGTAGAAGTATACTTCGATCGGATTACAACGGGACTTACTTAGCTCAAAGACAACATACAAAAGTCTATCTTGAATATATTCCTATAGACATTGATTGCATTGACGATGAGCTAGATCATAATGAATTGTTCTATATGGTAAAATTGATTAGCTTCATTTTAAGTGTTTGTTCGAAAATATAAGAATTTATCATCAATATGCTTGATGATATAAGAGTAAAATATAATCACATAGGTCAGACTGACCCGCCTTGATCGTAGCCCATCAAGTCACAAGTCGAGCCGAGGATCCGGCAAACCCGGCTCAATCTGCCCCATTAACATACATACAATTTGTTACTATTGACTTTTATGAATTCCTACTTTTACCCAGAGCCAATCCTGGTTTAATTTTTCTGGGTTTTGTAATAGGCTTGTACTTGATTTCTAAATCAAGCGGCTTCAATCTATGGTTCAAAAAGCCAGACTTCTACGTTCATATTTTGGCTTGTTAGGTAATAAACTAATAATACGTGAAAAAGATTACGTAGACAATTTCTACACTCTTTATGGGGTAAACTGTGTTGAAGATTACCTTATCACCTTACTATTAACTGTAATTGTCTACATAATTGACCTAATTTACATACTATTGTGTCAATCTAAAAATTTATCCAATACGTATTTAAAGAATAGCAGTCATGAGTTTCTTCGTTTCAAAAATAAAACATTAGGTTAGTAAAAATAATGTTTCTACTTAATTTATAAAATTTTTAAAAAATTAACTATTAAATTAAAATATCATAATCTGTTATTTAAATAAATTATTAGTAATTTAATAGTTTATAAATAATCTTTATATTTTTATTTTATTAATAATTTAAATAAAATAGTATTATTTATTTATTTGATAAAATATACTTTTTAATGATATGATATTACAATATTAAAAGAAGAAGGCAAATCACTTTAGATAATGTTTTAAATATAATGTGACGTGAAACTTATCTACCCATTAACCAAAGTTATCTTCTATCCTTGACGTGTAAGCGTCATCTTCAACGAAAAGCTCCTTTCTTTTTCAAATAGATAATCTCTAAATTTTGAATAAGATTACCTTTTTCTTATTTTAAAATTTTTTGCAAAATGCATATACAATAAAGGGTAAATAAGATTATTTAACTAGTAATGCTGAATACATTATGACCTTCTTTAAAGAATCTTTTACATTGGTTAAGATGATTCTGACTTTATTTTATTATAAACACATCCCTCAAAATTTTGAACATTGCAAAATTTGATAATGAAAAATTTAAGGAATTAATCATGAATTTGTGACGCATTTATAATTTTAAATTAATAGTCATTTATTATTTTAAAAATTGAATTAAAGTATCGCAAAATATACTCATTTGTTAATTTATTTTTAATATAATTTTTCTTTGCATTACAACTTTTACATTAATAGCTTAATATCTTACATTATTAATTATTTTTAAGTTAATATAATGTTTCTTTATAAATTTTCTAACTCCTTAATTTAGTCACTCTTTATAAAATCTCCTTTGAATGGAGATTTCTTCTTTTAAAAGGTTATTGCAATGATCAAAAGGCATCAAAGCTCTTCAAATGTATTCTTAAAGAATGTAATAGTAGGCAATAGAGCCAAAATAAAATATGATAAATGTGAAATGGAGACTTTATGTGAGGCAAAAAGTGAGGCTAAGTGGACCAAAATCCCCCAAAATTTGACCATCATCCAGTCAAAAATCTTGAAAACAAAAATCAAAAGACACCAACTTTATCACATTCAAAAAGAAAAACCCTAATTTCAATTCACCTCTCTATATTAAGATTACTGGGGTACTCTCCACCTCCAAGTGAGAAAGAAGGTTGAAAATACATCTTCTTGTGATAAAAGAGGGAAAAAGAGAAAATATTAGCACATTAGCCAATCAAATTTAACCCAAAATTCCTTTTTTTTTTGGTCCTAAAATTTTCAAAAGCGGTAATTTTCCTCCTCTAGACATGGAAAATTCAACTTTGCCGGAGAACCCAGTTGCCGTCACCGGCAAACCGGAGAGTGAAGAGGACGGCGGAGAAGATGAGAGCCTGCTGAAAGCTGAAGAGGGTGACCGTTACTCTATCGGAAACCGATGGCCAAGACAAGAGACCATAGCTCTGTTGAAGATAAGGTCTGATATGGACGCTGCATTTAGAGACTCAAGTCCCAAAGCTCCTTTGTGGGAAGATGTTTCCAGGTCAGTTTGGTTTGTTGTTCATTAGTTTTCTCGAGAAAATTTAGTAGAAATGTGGTCTTTATTAGTTATCATTGTGTTTCTCTTAAGAAATGTTGGAGATAAGCTCTTTCCTGTTGGAATTCCCACATTTGTAATCCATTTTTGGAGAAGATATTGGTTGCCCATATGAGTAAAAGGAATGAATTAGTGGTTTTGTATCTGAGGGTGTTCACTTTATGTAGGATTTCCATCAACTTTGGTTGCTTAGTGACATATGGGACTTACAAACATGGTTTCGTAGCTGTCCTGCGCTTCTTTTTGACTTTTCTGGGGACTATGATTATGTCAGATCTCGTTTTATTGGTTAATTCAATGTGGGATTTTTTTTTGCATTTAAACTGTTGCTGTCAGGAAATTGAGCGAGCTTGGTTATAATCGAAGTGCCAAGAAATGCAAAGAGAAGTTTGAGAATATGCACAAGTACCATAGAAGAACTAAAGAAGGCAGGTCCGGCAAGCTGCAAGGCAAGACCTATCCATTTTTCGAACAATTAGAAGCTTTAGACAGCAACCATGGGTTAACATCAACTGCAACCCCAGGTGCCATAGCTCAATCTGCGATTCCCACTGCAGCGACCCCATTTAATGTTTTTCCAAATTCTATTCCATATTCTGTTCAAAGCACAAGTATGAATTTCGTAGACAACGCGTCCACTTCAACTGCATCTACCTCGAGTAAAGAATCCGAAAGAACAAAAAGGAAGAAGAGAAAGCTTACGGAGTTTTTTGGAAGCTTGATGAAGCAAGTAATTGAGAAACAAGAAAGTTTGCAGAAAAGGTTTCTAGAGGCAATAGAGAGATGTGAGCAGGACAGGATGGTGAGAGAGGAAGCATGGAAAAGGCAAGAGTTGGATCGGATTAAGAGGGAACGTGAACTTTTGGCCCAAGAAAGATCAATTGCTGCTGCAAAAGATGCAGCTGTTTTGTCATTCTTGCAGAATTTTTCAGAGCAAGCTAACACAACACAATTGTCTAACAATCAAGTAAAAGCAGTGCCACTGCCTGAGAACCTAACAGTTCCGGTGGAGAAACCGATGGAGATGCAAAAAGATAATAAAAATGATAATTTTGCTCTTATGAGCCCATCAAGATGGCCTAAAGAAGAAATTGAAACTTTGATCAGATTGAGGTGTAATCTTGATGTGCAGTATCATGACAATGGGCTCAAGGGACCTCTATGGGAGGAGGTATCAGCTGCAATGAAACAACATGGTTATGACAGAAGTGCAAAGAGGTGCAAGGAGAAATGGGAGAATATGAACAAATACTTCAAGAGGGTGAAAGACAGCAATAAGAGAAGGCCAGAGGATGCAAAAACCTGTCCTTATTTTCACCAGCTTGAGGCTCTATATAAAGAGAACACTAAGAAGTTCGGTAATTCAGCTCATTCCAGTTATGAGTTCAAGCCAGAAGAGCTTCTAATGCATATGATGGGTGGCCAAGATGAGCGAGAACGGGTTGAGTCAGCAATAACCGAAGATGTGGAAAGTGAAAATGTTGATCAGAATCACAAGGATGATGCTTAGAAAGAAGATGGAGATGGCTATCAAATTGTAGCCAATGGTCCTTCTTGGATCTCCATCATGGAGATTAAACAGTGTGAGCCATTATGGAGTGATTGAACACAGGCCAGTTCTATATGAGACATAAACTTGGTGTGCCTTTGATGCTTGAGCCATTGGTCATTTAGAAGGCTGCTTCTTGGCTCCGTTGACATGTGCGAGTTTTGATGGCATTTTCAGGCATCTGATGGGAAGCATCACACACATGGAAGAGTCAAAGGTTAGAAGAAAGCGAATCGACGTGTAATACTGTAATACAAGAAACGAATTGTAGTTTAAGTCCAAAGTGAAAATGTTTGGTTATACTGTATCAAACAGTCAATAAATGTAATCTACCATCATTTTGCTTCTTTCTTAGAAAGGTTCTGAAGGGTTACTGATTCTGGTTCAAGGGGCAGGTGAGGAGAATTAACATATTATAAGAGAAAAGTTGTTATGACTAGTGGAGTAGTGGTATTGCAAAGAAGGTGCTTTACTTTTCCATAAAGCGGTGATTATAATATCCCACATGAGCAAGCAATAGGATCGTATGATTAGAGGGGAAAAAAAAGAAAAGAAAAAGCACTTTTGACACTAAAACATCCATGTAATCATTGTGATTGCTCATGTGCTGGTATGCTCATACAACAATAAATTAAGCACTTAACTTTCTCGAGTTTTTGCATTCCCTTTTGATTGATTGCATATATATCACCTGATGAGAAGACTTGAAATGGGATCATTCACTCAGCTGAAAATTCCCTGGAGAATTAATAATTTAGCTTAAATCAATTGGTTGATGATGCAAATCCTGTTCTTTAATTAATTAAATTATCTAACTTGTTTAATTATCCATGTAAATTTGATAATGAGTTAGTTCAAATTTGACCTAATTCCTTAAATTCGATTGAATTCGAATTAGTGAATTTAAGTTTGAACCTGATATCAGGTTTTTGAGTCGGATTGAATATGAGTCGAGTTAAACTAGTCTCAAGTGTAAAGTTAAAAAAAAAAAAAGAAGTTTCGAATTTAATTTAAGGTCTATGTAGAGTATGCTTGACTAAGGTCTCTTCCAAGGTCTTGGGGCCTGGGGCTTACTGGATCACCTTTTACCCCGTCTTGGGTTTTAACAAGGTCCCCAAGCCTTGGAACCGTTGATGAAATGAATGTCACTGATTCCTACATACAGATCCGCGCACAATTCCACTCTCACGCTCACCACCTCATTCCCTGCATATTAAAGACTCTCACTTTCTCTCTTCGGACTAATAAAGTCTGTGTCTTGGTGGCTTAGTAATGGCCGACTATGAAACTCAACCCCCGACCTACCACCACCAGCAACAAGCAATACCTAAAGAAACAGCACTTCAAGCTCTAAACACAATAATCCAACTTCATTTCGAGAAGACCCTCGAAAAGAAAAGAGCAATAGATCTTCAAAAGAAGGAGCTTCACAAGCTCATCTTGTTGTTCTTCATCGTTCTTTCTCTCATCTTCATGGCTCAAGCACAGCCTAGTCGTCTTCAGTGCCGCCATTGCTGGGCTCCCATAACGTTCCTGTCTCTGGTTCACCTCATTTTCTACGTCTCTGTGGCTCAAACCCTTAGGTGCATCAATGGGTTTAAGTACCAGAGAAGGTGCCACAAGCTCACTCTTGGGCTGGCCACTGAGAGGCTAAGAGGGTTGAAGATCAGAATGGCTAGTACTAGTAGTGAGTATGGAGATGTGGTTGGTGATGAGGGTGAGCTTGAGATTCATTATCAAGAGCCACCTGAGAGTTACTTTGGTAAGTTCAAGAGGAACTGGGCATTGCATTTTGGGTTTTTGATCTTGATCTATGGACTCATGGTGTCTACTTCTGTTGTGCTGCTCTGTTTCTAGCCTGTCATTACTGGTTATCACTTAGCTTCATTCTTAATGGCTTTCAGATCGTAGATTAGTTGGTGATGAGTTTTTTTTTTTTGGGTACAATTTGATTAGATTTGATGTAAAAATTCTGAATTCTTCTGACGGAGTTCTTATGATCTTATTATTTCAGATTATATAGTTTCAGAGGAGAGAAAAAAGAATTCTTTCTTGGGTTTTAATGTATTATGAACAAAGGCTCGTTCAAGTTAAGCAATCTCAAGTCTGAGAAGTTATTCACTCAATGCCCTGAAAAATGCCAAAATGGAAAAATATGAACAGTGTCAGGTTCATTTGTCGAAACTCATGATGTGATATTTACTTTTGAAGACCATCTTTTTATAATACTTCAGGGACCTTTTTTCTTTTCAGAGTTTGAATTGAAAGATGGTAAAATGTCTAATCTCTTCTAGTTTGAAAACTGGTTGGTTATAAAGAGACAAGAAATGCAGGAACGGTTCTATCATCTTACCGGTTAATTATGCTTGTCAATGGAAGATGAATCTTTATACTCAAAACGTGTGCAAGTTTCAGAACAAAAAGACTGATGTGTGACACTGATAGGTGATTAAGCGATTGCCCTGTTCTCTAACATCTCATAAATCATCAGACTTTCTGAAGTTGGTCCAGGATTGAATGTGCCTAGAGGATTTCCTTCCTTGACGACCCATTTCGATCATTATAAAAGATGGGCTCGTCTTAGAGAGAACCCAACGATCTCTTGTACAATAAAGTAAGATGAAAATTCTCCCTCCCTTCCTTCCATCCTTCTGTTCCAGCATACAATAAATAAAGAAAGGAACAATAAATACTTCCCGGATAAGAGGTACCCACTATCCACGAATTACATCATCTGGAACTGGATTTTCAGTGTTGCTCACAACAGCACCCTCTTTTCAGGAACCAAAGATAAATCCTTTGTTAGGAGATGAGATCAAATGCCTTTGCGACATTTAACTCAGGAGAGCGCAGCACATAACGATTTATATGCGTTGACACAGACTTTAAATTTCTCTTCAGCCATTGCCTGTAAATGTACACACACATATCATGCAACTGCTTTAAGAAGAAATTATAAAAACCATCAAAGATATACCGGAAAGAAGATGCAGCACCAAATCTTCCCCGAACGAAGAAAATACTTTCGATCAACTAACCTGTGAAGGTCCCTGATGCTTATCAGGATGCCATTTCAGAGCCGTAATCCGGAAACTGTTAGATTAAAGAGGAAATGATTATGCAAATGATTTAAGAGAAAAAAAAAAGAATTTGAAACACAAACTTACGCCTTCTTCACATCGACAAGTGTCAATGGACCATTCAGAGGCAAACCAAGGATTGTTCTCTCAGAAGTTGATCCTACAGAACACGACTCATTATCTGATTCAGTTTCACTTGAAGTGTCCCATTCTGTACTTCTATGGTTTCTCCAACTTGCCTGCTCTCTCCACTCAAACCCAGCTGTTGATTCTTGAAAGCCAGAGCCATTAAATGACCATGAATACCATCTGTTTCCAAATGTTGCTTGAAATACTTTCTCAGGTTCACCAAAGTCCTCAGAGAAATTCTCTCTTCTAGACTTGCCTGAAAATATGAAAATGGAACCTATTCAGTTTGTTCACAAGAAGGGAACCTAAGCTTCTCATAGAACAAATACTGGGGTGCTCTATTGATTCAAGCACTGTACCTATGGGATAGGGATAGTGAAAGAGGAAAAAACCGAAGATTTCACATAGTATTTTTTTCTGATATAAGAAGATCTCTTTCGGATAATCTAAACCAAAGTAACAGGATGTCCGAGGGGCCATATTCTTACCATACAAAATATTGTTTTGAATCAGAAAATGGTACCAGGAAATTGGATATGTTATAGACAATCAAGTTCCACCTCTAAACCCTACTTATACAATCTCCTATCCACATTCAATAAGTACAACTCATAGATGTCTCATATTCAGCATCCATTAAACCAAGATTCTTGGAAATACTGTAACTTCGAAATGACAACAAGGTATGAGATCTATGGCAGCCATCGGAATCAAAGAAAGTTCACAATTAGGCAAGTAAATCGACAAAAATTGCAACTTTTGCGGTGGTATCATACAGGTAAAAGAGCAATTCGTACAACAAAATGGTGACACAGCAGCATACTACAGAAGTATTTCAAATACAAAAACCATGAATGGAAATTGAAACTGTAGATACCATGAAATCAGGCAGATGGCTATACAGACAAGAAAAAATTATTTGAGTAAAGGAAGAGAACAAATGCTCACATTTCTTTTTCTTGGGTTGAGATTTCCTAGAACCTTGGGCAGAACCCTGTGCTCTCCTCTTTGTGTCACCAGTAAATGGGGATTCCTTGTCAAATGTCCATTTTTGGTCTTCATCCTGAGTAAAAATGCAAAGTAATGCACATATAACTAACAAAGTGATATGGAAGTTACAGACATGAAAAGTTCCTAAGTAGCTGAATAATGGTGCATGTGGCAAAGCACACTTCATGACATCCTTGAGAGTTTTTTTGGCAACCCTTGAAGTATATGAGGTGTGATTGAATCTTTCAAACTGAAACGTTCTATTTACTGATCATACTTCTAACAAGACTGTTTGTTTTAGTCAGAATTAGCTAAAACAGCTCGACCCTTTAGCATTCACGTTTTACATAACTGGTGTTAAAAATTCAATCCAAAATATTATGAAAATAATGGAAAGAGACATCAATAGCACACCTCTACAATTTGCTTATAGTAGGAGCATGGTAAACAATCACGTTCTTCATCCAGCATGTTGACCAAATCTATAGAACATAAGGTAAACAGATTTTACATCTTTTCCTTTTCTAATTCAGTTGAGAAAAATTAACTTGTATAGTCTATAATGGTACAATTATGTGATGAAATCAAGCATATCTAGGAGCAACCTCCATTCTGATTATATCTAGGAGCAACCTATATGGTTACAATCACGAACAAAAGAATCAAGTGATTTTAGATCTATTTGGTTATATTATTCTGTTTTTGATAGATGAAATAACAAAAAATCAAACCATGGGCGAAACCAAGTGATCTTTTTCTGATCCTAGCAATCTTTTGATGAGTGTTTCAATTAAAACTTACAGTTATCTACCTGAAATGAAATTCTCGAGTATCCACCATTGAAGACAAGGTTCTTCAGAGCTCTCTTTGCATCAGCACGTTTTTGTCGTACAGCATATCGCATGTGTGTCTGGATAAAGGAAACAGTTTCAAAATAAAAATTTTCAATGATGTCTCAAAGAAACTTAGTTTGGGGAAGGCATTAAATAAATTCAAGAGTAAGACAAACAAAAAAACAAGAGTAAAAGCGAATATAAGCAAGTGAAGAGGTTTAAATATGCTGTGGCTTGGACAAAAAGGAAATAACTCAAGAAGATCTAAGGCATGAAAGAGGCATTTCCCACAATGTAATTTTCTAACGAATCATACAATAACCTGCATACATCAATTCCAGGACTTGACATGAAAATTTTACCTTAGATGGCCGCTGATGTCCTTCCACATACTGCAACAGTAATAGTAAAAAAGTACATCAGCATCTATGCTTGTTAAGAGACCTGAAACTGACTTTGAGGATTACAGTTTGTTCATTTAGAGGCCAATTAACTAACAGTAATTACTATAAACTACATTTGATTTACTAAAGAAGAAAAGAAAAATCGTGACGGTTAGCTTGGTGGACAGGGAGGTAGGTTTATTAAACATCTATCAGGATCCAAGCAGTGGTAATTATACCAGGATTCAATGTACCGAAAAAGAAAAGAGACAAGAAAAGAAGGTACGCGAGACAAATACAAACTCAAGTAACAAATAGACAAAGAAAATACATATCTGAAATTGAACATTTCTCTTTCAGAACATCAAATTAAGGGGATTGACATTCAAAAATAAAAGAAAACCTAGTATAACATCCACAGAATAAGCTAAGTTTGAAAATGCTATAACTTTGTGAAGCAAAAAAAAAAAAAAACAGATTCAGAATCAGATAATTCTCTCTTTTTCTCTTTTGATAATAAAGGAACCTGCAATTGCTATACTTTGAGTACATATTGCGAAAACCTTCAAGAGCGAGCACACAGTAGCCCATTAACAACATATTCAGTGCGATGAGATCGATCCAACTGGTCGGTAGAGGACACGAGAGCCACCCTAACCCATAATCCATCAACATAATCAATAACCGAGAGAAACGCTAGCCATCGTCGCCTCTTCCCGAAGTGACAGGTCTTGATCCCCAAATTGTATAAGGAAACGGCGACGGGAGATGAAAACATCCAACTCAATATTACAAATGTCAATCAGGAATTTTCAAGCCTTGCAAGAAGCTAACAAGATTTTAACCAAATCTTTTGCCATTCATGCATGCACAAACATATCTCCAAGGAGTAAACGCAGCAGTTGCTACAAGAAGAGTTTTTCACCCTTTCTATTCCTTTTTCTTTTAGCATTGAACAATACAAGAACAAAAACCACCTAAAGAATAAAGAATAATACTTCAAGCACAACAAAACCATCCCATACGTGCAGGATCGAAGCTTTTTTTTTTCCAAAAAAAGATAAGAACTTTGAACGAAACAAGATATTAAAAGACAAACACGCTTACTGCACTCCACTTGCTTTTCCATTTCTGGCAATTAAGAGGTGTAGAATGAATCGAAGCAAACTGGGTCTTCGTCGTCGATGTTGTCGACTGAGACAAAGTCGGTGTAAACAACGTTCTCTTGAGCATCAACGCGTTTCGCCATCCGGGTATTTGCATAATAAACGAAAGAAACCAGACAATTCCAAAAATAGAATCAAATTCTTCAACAATTCTATGTATATATATTGCCCAAGCAACTGAAACAATCAAAACAGTTGATATGTGGTACAAAAAGGGCCAGAGATCTTGGAACAAGGGATGTCTTCAATGTCTTCGGTTTTGGTTTCGCGGTCGTCTAGGCGTAGAGTTCACTCTTTGCCTATAGATGGCTTTGGGCTTGAATTATGACTTTATAAGATCATGGATTTCCACATAACAATAAAGGAGCAAATGGGACTAGGCTCACTCCCCCTACCCCACGCCCTGCTCCGAATTGAAAGGGCTAGGCTTGGGTTGATTAAGCCTTGGGCTCAGCCTGGCCCAACTTAAGGATTGGTCCAATAAAATGATGTTATTTTGTGTTTTGAAAAAAGTGTGCCCGGTTGAGTTGATCTAAAGCTTGGACAAGGCTGCCCAGACGAGGCCGGGCTCAATTCAACCTATTGTATAATATAGATTTAAAAGTTAAAATAAGCCTAGTTCTTAGGGATGCTAATAGATAGTCCTAGGCTGGGCTCAATTAGGCCCAGGGTTACAAGGCTCGAGTTCGGGTCCAATTGACTGGGCTTGACTTTTTATTTTTTTTAATTTTAAAAGGACGCCTTTTTGCATGTTCATCAAGCTTTAGGACTCGTTTTGGGCCGGATCAGGTCCGGGCGCAATTGTCAAGCCTACTAATTCAAATGTATATACATACATACATACATACATAATTTTAAGTTAAATGTTTTTTCAGAATTTAGAATTTAGAATTTTGTTTAATTTAATTTAAATAAATTTATACCTTTTTTTTCACCCTATGTTTTAATTTAATTATTTATATTCTTTAACTTTAAAGTAAAATATTAAAAGTTACAAATTTGTAAGTCACTATATTTTTTTTCTTGACTCTTAAATTCAAGTTATTTTATTTAAAAAAAGGTTACAACTTTGATGCTTTTCATGCCTATTATAAAAGGAAAATTTAGTCCATTAAACTCAAATTTAATAAATCTATTCATCAACCAAAATCAATATTTTTTTAGTTTGTAGAAGAATTCTTTTTTCTAAAAAAGTAAACTATAAGAGTTCAATTATAGTTCCATTTTATAAAAGAGGTCAATTAATATAAATTAACCTATATTTTTTATCGTCCAACAATAATTTTTACCAAAATATTATAATATTCAAAAGTACTTTCAAAGCCTTTCTTTTTTTCCCTCAAATCTCCTGTCCATTTTTCCCTGTCCTATCCTGTCCACTTTGCATCTGAGCTTTAAAATTTCAGGGCTTGTTTTTTATATTTTGATCTTGAGAGCATGCTCTTGTGCTGCCTTTTAACCTTATCAAATCAAATAGTGGTATCAACTCAGTTTCTATATCTCTTAGGATGATATTGATGTGTTGGTGACTAAAAAAAGAAGAGGGCTGATCCTCTGTCTATTTTCTCCTGTCCTACTCTGTTTACTTTGCATCTGAGCCATCCACTCATGTGGGTTCCACATGAGTGGATGGCTCAG
>JANITW010000236.1:1211755-1222844 GCA_027564335.1 Erythroxylum williamsii
TCCATTCTCTGTGGATCGACCCCATTTACCACTGTGCGCAATTTATTTTCGTTTGGTGTTTGGGATTTATTTTTGGTAGATTCGACACCCATCAGGTAGGAAGGCAAAGCTCTAATTTTAAGTTTTAAACGACTGTATACATAAAGAGAGTTTAAACTCGCGACCTCATTTAAATTAAAAGAGCTCCTTACCAACTCACACGTATCCTAAGATTTCCTTCCTGGCAGCTTTCAGTCCAGAAAAGGAGATTCCATAAAGAAATTGTCAACCGTCTTACATCATTCAATTTTATAAGCTTTACCTTCCTGTTCTCTACATTTTTCATAGTATATATTACCTAAAATTTTAAATTTCTAATTAAAAATTTGAATGCTTACGAAAAATTCATACAAATATCGTTTATCTCATCACTCAATCTTTGAAAATTATTGCACAACTTATTAGAAATAAAGTAAGAAAATATTCAGTTTTAATTCAATTAGATCAATTTGAATAATAAATCAAAAAATAGTGAGTGATATCAACTTGAGGTTATTATATAAAAGGTTAAGTAGATAGTAACAATAGCATTATAAGGCAAGTTGTTTCACAAAGTCATCTATATTTCTGGTAGTAATCACCGATTATGCAGTTCCCGATTAAAACCAAGGCCCTTCCTTTGGTTGGTTCCTCTTTAGTTCGCAGTGTCACAAGCTTGCCTCCAACAAACCAAGTTTTGTTGCTTGGATCACCAAACCATAGTCCTTCAATGCAGGTTTGAGGCCAAAGTTTGTGACCAGACCATAACCAGAAGATCTGGGAACTACCAACCTGCTTTAAGGGACTATAGTTATATCTTTATCTTTATTCTCTAATATTTTTATTTTTATTTCATTTATTTATTTAGTTTTTTTAGTTTTATGTTATTTATTTATATCTTATTTGTATTCTTTGTAGTATTTTTATTTTTATTTTTATTTTCAGTCATACATGCGGATTATTTGAAAATAGCCTCCTATTAATTAAGGATATAACTATATATTAGACCTCTCTAAATTTTATATCTAGCAGAATTTTAACTAAATGTTATTAACGTCGTTGCAGTTATTATTGAATAATCTTAACAGTCACAAAGTCTTCTGATGAAACTGTCGTAGGGCGGCGAAACATATTTTCCATAACAAGCAATAACTGGTGGCTTAAGGAACAAAAACATGTCCTGGAATAGTTTTCGAAAGCTACGTGAAATTCCAATCGAAAAGTTTAGGAGATATGTGACAAAAATGAAACAGTCACTACCAGAGTAATGATTAAAAAAAATCCAAGATCCTCGAGATTTTCTTCCACGAAGATGTCCAATACACCAGATAGTAATGATCCAAAAAAATCCAACATCCTCAAATTTTCTTCCACGAAGATGTCAAGTATGCTACGCTCAACCAAACTGAAAAATCGAAGGGGGTTAATTATTTCGTAAATATTTCGCAAACTTCTTTGGCACTAATAAAATAAAAGCAAGCAAAATCGAAATAATAAAAACACCAGAAATTTGGTAATGTAGTTCGGTACACCTTTCTTATGTCTGCGGGACCCTCACCCAGCTTAATAACTTTCACCGAAGTTCAATAGATTTACCCAAGACTTTACTGAGAAAGTCACTAACTCTTGCTTCTTTGAGCTCTAAGAAAAACAAGGTAATCCTAAAGTAAGACAATACCCAGACGTACTTTTCATGTCTTCTGTTGCTCCACCCCAGTCACTGTCCGCATAGCATTTAAGCTCACACAACCTTGTTTTCTCGTATAAGAGACCATATTCAGTTGTCCATTTGAGATATCTTAATACCCTCTTTACTGCAACTATGCGTTGTCTTCCAAGATTACTCAAATACATGGAGAGCACACTTACAGAATACAGTATATCCGGTCTAGTAGCAGTTATGTACATCAAACAACCCACCATACTTCTATAACTCCTGCTATCTACCTCATCTCCTTCCTCTTTCTTTACTAACTTTTCTTTCGGAAAAATTGGAGTTGAAATATGCTTACATTGATCTAACTTAAATCTCTTCAGTACATCACAAACGGACCTCCTCTGACTTACTGCTATGCTTTCTTCACTCTGATTTATCTCCATTCCCAAAAAATATTTTATCACTCCCAGGTCAGTTATTTCAAAGGTGCTACTGAACTGGGTTTTCAGAAACTCAATTTGTTCTTTTGAACTTCCAGTTAATAACAGATCATCCACATATATTGAGACTACTGCTATGTTCTCTTGTTGTAGCCTTATGTAGAGAGTTGGCTCACTACAGCTTTTTTTGAAGTTGATATCCAACACAAATGAGTCGATATGTGAATACCAGCATCTAGGGGCTTGCTTCAAGCCATATAGCGCTTTATTGAGTCTGTAAACACTCTCCTCTTTTCCTTTTATCACAAAACTTTCCAGTTGTTGTACATAAATTTCTTCTTGCAATATTCCATTTAGGAACGCAGATTTTATGTCCATCTGATGTATCTTCTGCCCTTCTCAACTACAAGTGCCAAAAGAAGTCTAATGGTTTCAATCCTAGCTACTGGTGCAAAGGTCTCTCCAAAGTCCACACCTTCCACTTGTGCATACCCCTTCACTACTAACCTTGCCTTTTGCTTATTAATTGAACCATTAAGATTTAACTTGGTTTTGAATATCCACTTCAATCCAATGGCCCTCTTGTCCGGTGGTTTGTTTACTAAAGTCCAGGTTCCATTTTTGTTTATCATGGAGATTTCTTCCTTCATGGCTTCAAACCATTTCGGATTTTGAAGTGCTTCCTGAGTCTTTGTTGGTTTTAACATTGCTTCATTACTCCTTTCATAAATTTCTACTAGGCTTCGTGTTCCTCTTACTGGCACATGGTCTAAGTCATCATCTTCCACTTCTGGAGTTTGCTCCTCCTTTGAATTTAATTTGTTTTGCTCAAAATGATTTTCTAGATCTTCCTCTTCCTTAGATTCTAACACATCCTGCTCCAACTGGTTTTGTGTATTTTCTGCAATTTCTGGAGCAACAGAAAAAGGTCTGCCTGACTGCTTTTCTTCTACATTTCTTCTCTCTCCTTCAGGCCAAGTCCAATGTTCATCTTCAAGGAAGTGGACGTCCCTACTCACCTTTACCTTCTTCTGAGATGGATAAAGCAATCTATATCCCTTAGTTAATTCAAAATAACCAATAAAAATTGCAAGTTCTGATTTGCTATCCAATTTTCTCCTCCTAACTTGAGGTATGTGTGCATAATAGAGAGATCCAAACACCTTTAAATTTTTTAACTTTGGTTTTGGTTTTACCCCATCCCACATTTCATATGGTGTTGTATCATCAAGAGCTTGTGTATACAGTCTGTTCAGCAGGAAGCATGCAATGGAGGCTGCTTCTTCCTAAAAGCTCTTGGGAAGTTTCTTGTCCTCCAACACGCACCTTACCATCTCCACCACTGTTCTATTCCTCCTCTCCACTGCTCCATTCTATTGTGGAGTGTAGGGTGTAGTTAGCTGGTGTTTAATTCCTGAATCTTTGCAAATTAACTGAAATTTATCAGAGATAAATTTTGTGCCATTCTCTGTCCTAACAGATTTAACGCTTAAGCCAATCTAATTTTCAATAAGACTTTTAAACTCTTTAAATAGTTTTGCAACCTCTTCTTTTCTCTTTAGACAATATAACCACGAGTATCTTGTATGATTATCAATTATTAGCAAAAAAATCTGCTACCATTCAGTGATGTCACAAGCATTGGTCCACATATGTCCATGTGCAATAATTGAAGATTTTCACTTCCTCACATCACCAAAAGTTCTGAATCACTAACTACAATCTCCAGAGCATCTCTACTTATAAAAATCATAACTTTCAACTCAGATGTTCAAAAATTTTATACTATATATTGTTGGAAATCAGAAAGCTACAACTTTCTAGAAGACAACTTTGTCTAATTCAACCTAGATTATTCCTGATTTTTTCCTAAAGTCATAACACAAATTTTACCCCTATGGAAGACTCGAAATTTTCACTGTACAAACTTGGAATGTCCTGAGCATAACCATTCAACTACCAAATTGGCTTCATTAAACTCTCAGATCTCAACTCATTTGACTCATCACATTCAACTACACCTCATCATTCATGATTCCTATCTTTCTTTTCCATAACATCTATATATGTATATATAACAACAATCCATGTTCAAAATCATCATCTCAAGTTGATAACTTCTTTAGATATACTTAATTCCAACTCAACATCATCCATATACAGTTCATATTTTATTAACCACAAAAGAACAAAGTTTTACAAATCTTTAATGGCATTTCAAGCCACAATACATCGTCATCTCAAAATCTCCAATTACAAAAGATACAAAACTCTAATAATTCTCAAAATGCATCTAAAGTCTTGCTTATACAAAATCGAACTTAATTTACAAAACATTGCAAAATTATAATGATTACTAGACTCTTGGTTACTCGATCTCATTTTCTTCACCTGAAGATGGGATAAAAAGGGGTGAGTTTGAAAACTCGTGGGTGACAAGTTTATAATAAAGAATAAACAAAAGCGTTGAAATGTCCATTTGTCTTATAAAAGTCATAATGAATTCATAAAATGCTTTGTTCTCAAATTCTCAATCAAATTCACAATTTTAGCTCAAAACTCATAGTTAAAATATCATCACATCAATATAGCATATACATTTAACCATCACTACAGAACAATGAAATTATGCAACAACTTGACAATTCAATGATGCAATGCATAAATAAATGGCTCGAGAGTTCTGTAGAATGAAATGAAGAAACCAAAGTTTACACCGTGAACAAACGAGTCTAAATTCTCATAATCTCGTAGCCTTTAGTCGGCAGCCGGGAGAAGGCTATAGGTTAACAATGCACGTGACTAACAAAACGTTCTTCTCTTTCCCAAACAAAAACATATATTCATACTCAAGTCATTTCATGTTCTTTTTCATTTATATAAATTGTCATGACATTTTCCAAGACATAACATAAAATGTTTCAAAGATTTCCTTCTTCATTTCAAAATTCATCAACAAAATTCATATACCAATATGTAGCAATTTCCCAAATCACTCAAACAAAAGCATATCTTCATAAGATAGAGTTCTATCTTGATACAATCTCTTCTAAAAAATTATCCAAGATAGCTTTTAATTTCATCCTTCATGACAACTATATTTAACCAATGAAATCCAAGATAGCAAATTTTATTCTATCTCACTTTGATTTAAATTTTAAATCATTAACAATATCTTATATGTCCAATTATTGAAAATTTTCAAAACCAAATAATAAGTATGTACCATATATCTTAACAGTATGTTAGCCTCAAAATCATTGATGACCATTTGATAACATTCAGGTATCCTTCTTCCTTGAGCGATTCCATAACCTTGTTTGTGATTGGATTTGTTGTTACAAAATAAGTGTGGACTATAATCACAGGACTGCCTATAGATATCCATGCATTGTCCAAGTACTCTTGTAGTGTCGGCTTATATCCATTAATATACCACTTGTTCTCTAGTAAGTAAGATTCACATAAATCTATCCACTAAAAGAAACAAAAAGCCAAATTAAGATACATATACTTAATTCCAATTTGCAAATTAAGATTGATAAATAAAAAGTTATGAACTGATTTCTTGAGGTAGTAGGTGATGTCAACTCCATGGTCCTAAAGAGCAACATAAGCCACTTCATTTACGTAATTGATATAAAGCAAAGAAATTTAGCTTCGTGTAATCCAGATGTTGGTTCATCATGTTTATATCCCACCTTAAACCAAATAAAAATATATCATTTATTAATTCTCTTAAACCTAAATTATAATTGTTGTTGATTCAGTTTAAATATGTAGTCAGTTACACTAACCTTTTAAGGGCAGAGGTGAAGAGCACAAGTTCATCCAAGGTGTCATACACATTGTAAATATCATCAAATGTTGCAATAAGTTGATTGTATTTTGTGCTCTATTTTATGAAATATCCATACTCAAGCTCCATTGTAACCCCAGTTGCCCACATGAAGCACTTAACTATCCTATCTCTTGCAAAGGGTAGTTTTTCTTTAAAGCCTATGTGAAGAGACCACCTTAAGAAAAGTAAATAGAACCTTTTAAGAAGTTAGTTGTTTCGATTTTACTATGTCGAACGCATAGGAATAGAAGTTACTCGGATGCTCGTTTCAGATCCTCCTAGTTAACTGCTTGAAGCATGTTGTACTCCATTTTCGCAAGCTCGAGAAGTGTAGGTTTCATGGATTGTTTAATCCGGTACACATCCAGATACCACCTGGCCTCCAACCTTGGCATTCTCTAATGCAATGGGAGCTCTAGGGAATGACTAGCTAACACGAAAATGTAATCACCTTTGTTCTGGTTCACATACTCTTTCAATTGGTTCTCTGGAAAATCTCTTGCTTCCTCCAAGATGCTCTCACCTTCTTCCATGAGGATGTAAAAACTTATTAGAGGAATGGGATATATATATATTTTATTGTCTCACAAGCTGTTTATATACATTTGATGTACATTCGAGAATTACAACATAAAGAGGAATAATATTGTTATTTGTTACAAATGAGTACCAGCCAATTGTTATGCGTTGTAACTGAAGTGTCTAATAGTTAGCCATGGAAATGACTTGTGTGCACTTAATGTGTTCTTCATTTGACCACCCCTCTCAAACTAAATCGAGGGCTTAAAACTAGGTTTAGTTTGGAGAGTAAGAGATTAAATCGTGTTGAAGTGAGTGGTCTTGTGAGGATGTCAGTGATCTAATTAGTGGTACTCACATATCTGATCTCCAAACACCCAGGTTCAATCTTGTCCCTGATAAAATGTCCATCCACCTCTATGCGTTTGGTCTGTGAGTAAAAGATAGGATTTTGGGCTAGTGATCGAGCTTTGTTGTAATTGATTTATGACTATATGGATTGTTTGAGATGAGTTTCTTGTGATTAGGATGTCATCCACGTAGACTAGTAATATTTTAGTGACATCTTGCTTGTGAGAGTAAAATAGAGAAGTATCTGACCTTGAATTAATGAGGCCCCACCGGGATAATGCATGTTTAGGTTTATGGAACCAAGCCCTAAGAGCTTGTTTTAAACCATAAAGAGCCTTAGTTAACTTGCAATCATGATGTGCCTTTGTTAAGCTTTCAAATCCTTGTGGTTGACAAATGTAGACTGTTTCCTATAGTTCACAATTCAAAAATGCATTATTAATGCCAACTTGTTGTATATCACAGTGATGGAAACAGCAAGTGACATAATGATTTTAATTATTGAGGCCTTAACAACTGGATAAAGGTCTCTAAAAAATCAACACCAAGGGTTTGATTGAACCTTGTGGCAACAAAACGAGCTTTATACTTAGAAATGCTCCCATCAATATTATATTTAGTTTGGAACACCCATTTGGTACCAAGAATGTGCATAGCGGGTTCATAAGGAAAAAGTGTCCAAGTATTGTTTTGTTGTAAAGTATAAAGTTCAGCTTGCGTAGCTTAAAATCATATAGGGTCATTTAATGCTTCTAAAATAGTTGTAGGCTCAGTATGTAGGGTAAAGGCAAGAGTGATAGAATAGATTTTAGGTTTAAAGATACCACTTTTGGAGCGAGTTTGCATAGGATGAGTGTTTTGTTGTAATGGTAAGATGGATTCATTGATTGCAATGTTAGATGCGGTAGTATAGGCTAATGACCAAGGAGTTGGAGAGCCTACCTATCGATTAATAAAGGATTCTTGTGATTAGGAGTGTTCTGTTGTTGAGAAGTGATCCGAGATTGTCTTTGGATAGAATGAGGCTGAAGATAGAGTGTATAAGAAGACTTGGTTAAGCTTCATTTTTTTTTTATTGTGAAGGAAAAAGTTGAGGAAATGGAAACTCTTCTTCATAGAATTCTACATGGCGAGATATAAAAATCATACCTTGATTGTTTAGGGATTTATAGCCTTTGTGCATTGAACTATATCCAAGAAAAACACATTTTGTGGTGTGGAAATCAAATTTATGATGAGAATAGTATCTAAGATAAGGAAACCAGTTGTAGACAAAGGTTTTGAGGTAGAGATAATTTGGTGGTTTGTTATACAGCTTCTCAAATGATGAGATGTTTAGTTTTGGAGATGGAAGATTATTAATGAGAAATGTAGCTGTAGAAAAGGCTTCAAGCTAGTAGGTAAGAGGCATATGAGCATGGGATAAGAGAGCTAGGCCTGTTTCAATTATATATCTATGTTTTCTTTCAAAAATACCATTTTTTTGGTGAGTATAAGGACAACTCAAACGTGCTTGTATCTCATGTTGTCTAAGGTAAGGTAATAAGGCTTTAATTCCCCTCCCATGTTAGTGTGAAAGGCTTTGATTTTTCTATTTAACTGAAGTTTAATATTGTTTTTGAATTTAATGAAAACAAATAGTATGTGTGATTTTAGCTTTAGGGGATAAAACCATGTAAACCTAGTGTAAGCATCAACAAAAATGAGATAATAATTGTGTCCTTTTGTTAAGAGATATGAAGAGGGTCCCCAAATGTTAGAATAAATGATATCTATTAGATCTTGGGTTGTGATGTCATATGTTTGAAATGGTAAGTTATGCAATTTTCCTTATTTGCAAGCATCACAAAAGGAGAAGTTGTTTAGGTTTATGTTGAACTTCATTGAACTCAGAATTTGTTTCAGTATTTTGTTAGAAGGATGTCCTAGTTTGACATGCCAAATATTTGCATTCTTTTGTGCTAAATTTGTCTCACAATGACTTTTGTTTGAAGGAAGAAAATCTCTATAGTATGGAGAACCAAAAACATTAAAACTAGAAGCAGAATGTGATTGTTTGACTGGCCTGATTTGGTTTTGTGGCTTGGTGGGTTCAAGAATATATAGGCCATCTCGAAGCAGTCTGTGGAGTAGAACCTTCCATGTTGCCTTGTCCTTAAATAAACAATTAACATCAGTAAACTCAAAAGTAAATTTGTTATCTTTAATGAGTTTAGATTTGTTCAATAGATTTTTGGTTATGTTTAGAACATATAGAATTTGTTTCAATGCAAGAGGTGTGTGTATACTGTCTCCGAAGTGAATATAAGATGAACCCCCATTAGCAATAGGAAGAGAAGTACTATTTCCAACAGTGAGTTAATCTTTTCCACCATATTCTAAACTAATTGAAAGGTTGTGGAGGTTTGTTGTTACATTATTTGTAGCATCACTATCTACAATCCATGTACTGTCACTAAGCATTTTAGAAAAGGGATTACCATGCTGATTTAAGGTCAAATAGGATTGAAGATAGCCTTGTGGATTGTTTTGTGTAGATTTTCTATTGCTATTAGATCTCCATGGTTGGTTAGTGCTTCCTTGCAATGATATATCAAACCTTTTGAGACATTTGAGTGCCTCGTGGCCAGGTTTATGGAATAGTTGACAAAATATTCGATTTCCATTCCATCTACCTCCTCTTCCATGACCTCCTTTGCATTTAAAGATACTCCTTCCACCTTGATTGTTATGGTATTGATTATTGTTCTTAAAAGTTGCATAGTTGGCAACAAGTGATGAGATGTCTGTCTGGGTAATTGTATTCAACTATTCTATTCTTGTTTCACACATCATGAGAGAGTATTGTAATTCTTATAGAGTTGAGGTTTCCATGGAGTGTGTTAGATAAATCACAACAGGATCATATTCATGACCAAGACCACTGAGAGCACTTAATATTAGTTCATATTGTGTGATGGCATATCCTGTAACTTGAAGTAAGTCTCCTATAGTTTTAACTTTTTGCATGTATTCGGATATAGAGTGTGATTCCTTTTTAATTGTTCAGAGTTGATGTTTGAGCTGCAGGACTCTATCCATGGAGGCTTGAACATAAAGATTTTCGAGAATTTGCCATACTTGATGGGAAGAGTTAGAATGGTTTATCTGACCAATCACTTCTTCTCCACTGGTTGAGAGCAATCAACATAGTAGCAGCTGATCTGTTATATGCCAGGTTTTGTAATATGTGTGGTCAGTGGCTTGATCTGCATCGGCACTGAAAATTTGAGGAGGAGGTGCAGTGATGATGAAGTGAAAATTTGAGGAGTTGCAGTGATGATGAAGTGTTCAAGTTCAAGGGCTCTTATGGTTCCAAGTACTTATGCTCACCGGTTGATGAAATTCTGCTATCAAGCTTAATGGGAAGGTTGAAGTTCAGCGTTTTTGCTAGAATGGGAAAATCAAGAGGAGTGAAAGGTTGTGGAGCATTATGGCCACTAGCTGATGAGCCAGAGTCCAGATCCATGATGTTAGTGAGAAAAGCTTAGATACCCTATAAAAACTTATTTCAGGAATGGAATATGTATATATTTTATTGTCTCACAGATTGTTTGTATACACTTGATGTACATTCGAGCGTTATAACAGAAAGAGGAATAATATTTTTTTTATTACAGATGAGTATCAGCCAGCTATTAGGTGTTTGTTGTAACATAAGTATCTAATAGCTGACAATGGAAATGACTTAAGTGCACTTGATATGTTCTTCATTTTATAACGATGCCTCGTACAGAGACAGCAATCCCTTCTTTTCCTCACACAGACATGCTTTGAAGTTCTGTTCACTATCCTTAAAGCTGTTGAAAATCTCTGCTATTTGTTACTTATATTAGATTGATGACGAAGAGCTCACTGCGCATTATTGGAAATATTTTTCGTACCTTGCAGAACCTTAAAACCATGTTGTCTCAGGAGTCTGAACTCAAGAGCTTCAGTATACGAAGCCATTGTTCGCCGAGACATTACTATGCTTCTTGTACTTGTAAATTCCATCCAATATGGTTCTTATCTCATTTTCGAAAACATAATCAAACCCAAGAATCTGAATCGTGTCAATATATGAAATTTAGATTTTTTTAAAAATCTCGAAGTGACACAAATTTCTAAATTTTAGAAAATATTTATTTATTTCTTATTTTTAATTTAAAAATTTTATTCTAATTGATAGCTTTGATTTTAGAATAAAAACTATATTAATAAATAAATATTAATTTACAAAAG
>JANITW010000236.1:1440708-1456575 GCA_027564335.1 Erythroxylum williamsii
TCTTGGCCTGTTCTTTCACTACAGAATTCTCCACCCAGTTAATAATGCATATGGCTTGTGGTTGACATCAGTAATATGTGAAGTATGGTTTGCAATATCATGGCTTCTGGATCAATTTCCAAAGTGGTATCCCATACAACGAGAGACTTATCTTGATCGGTTATCACTTAGGTATGTTCATGTTTGCTATATCAAGGCAGTGTACTTATATTCATGGAAGTTCATTCACTCCTGGTTGTGGCCCATTACACTTCCATGTTCTTGTTTCTATTTTCCATTGTTAGGTTTATGGCTTCTTATTGAGTCTTCATTTATGTTCAGGTATGAAAAAGAAGGAAAACCTTCTGAGTTAGCCGGTGTTGACATCTTTGTAAGTACAGTTGACCCCATGAAAGAACCTCCACTAATCACTGCAAATACTGTTCTGTCAATTCTTGCGGTTGATTATCCTGTGGACAAAGTTGCATGCTATGTTTCGGATGATGGTGCTGCCATGCTTACATTTGAAGCACTCTCTGAGACTTCCGAATTTGCTAGGAAATGGGTCCCTTTTTGTAAAAAATTTAACATTGAGCCCCGAGCTCCCGAGTGGTACTTTTCTCAGAAGATGGATTATTTGAAGAATAAAGTCCATCCTTCTTTTGTCAGGGAAAGGCGAGCTATGAAGGTTAGTTATTCTTATTCCAGCTTGACTGATAATAGGTTCTATCGGGTTATGTCATGCTGCAAATGATATTCTTTTCGATATCTATTTTGACACTTCATTTTATTTTGTTAAGTTTGAGACAAGTTCTTTTCCCTGTACGGTAAGTGCTGTTTTCTTATCATATGTTGTTGATGCAGAGAGACTACGAAGAGTTTAAAGTTAGGATAAATGGTTTGGTTGCTACCGCACAAAAGGTCCCAGAGGATGGCTGGACAATGCAGGATGGAACTCCCTGGCCGGGTAACAATGTGCGAGACCATCCTGGCATGATACAGGTGCGATTATGTTCCATGATGGGAACTGTGGACTGCATTCTTTTCAGTTCTTGTCATCCCTCACCTTTTTGATATAATATTGAGAAGTAAAAGTTTGTGATTGACGTTCAATGCCCGATGAATTGGGTGCTTAGGATATGCTCTTTCCTTGCTATTTTAATGGAGATTATAAAAGGAAAAAACTAATTGTTTCTTAAGTCCTGCAGTCTGCACCATCTTATACTTTGTCAAACAAAGAAGAGTGATAATTTATTGGATTTTTTTGTAGAATAAAAAATGATAAAATTCTTGCTTCGCAGGTCTTTCTTGGTCATAGTGGTGTTCGAGATGTAGAAGGAAATGAGCTACCTCGTCTTATTTATGTTTCTCGTGAGAAAAGGCCAGGATTTGAACATCATAAAAAGGCTGGTGCAATGAATGCTTTGGTATTGATAATAATCTCCCAGTACCCCTGGATGCCTTTCTAAATTATGTTATATCCTCTTGCTAAGAGTTGTCAGTGGCAAGTGGTTGATTACCTCTGTTACCAATTTGGTTTTTATAGGTTCGGGTCTCAGCAGTTCTATCAAATGCTCCTTATCTTCTGAATGTCGATTGTGATCATTACATCAACAACAGCAAAGCACTTAGAGAAGCTATGTGTTTCATGATGGATCCGCAATCAGGAAAGAAAGTTTGTTATGTGCAGTTTCCTCAAAGATTCGATGGGATCGATCGTCATGATAGATACTCAAATAGGAATGTTGTATTTTTTGATGTATGTACACTCGACATTGTTTCATTACATTCTTCCTTTGTTTCCCTTTCCCTTTTCTCCATTCCGTAGAGAAAGCTAATAATCGCATACTGGAACAGATCAACATGAAAGGATTAGATGGATTGCAAGGACCAATTTATGTTGGAACTGGATGTGTTTTCCGAAGGCAAGCACTATATGGCTATGATGCACCTGTCAAGAAGAAGCTGCCTGGCAAGACTTGCAACTGTTGGCCTAAATGGTGCTGCGTTTGCTGTGGATCTCGAAAGAACAAAAGGTCAAAGGCAAAGAAGGAAAAGGACAAAAAGAAGTCAAAGAATAGAGAAGCATCAAAACAGATACATGCGTTAGAAAATATTGAAGGAATTGAAGGTATGGTTCTAACTCTATGTTCTTTACGTGGAGTGTCGCTTTCTTATGCTGGATATATGAATAGAAAACTAATTTGGCTTGCAATTGCAGAGTCAACCAATCTGAAGTCATCTGAAACATCCCAAGAAAAATTGGAGAAAAAGTTTGGACAGTCACCAGTGTTTGTGGCCTCCTCTCTTCTGGAGAATGGTGGAGTACCTCAAGATGCTAGCCCTGCATCACTTCTGAGAGAAGCTATCCAAGTTATCAGCTGTGGTTATGAAGATAAGACTGAATGGGGGAAGGAAGTAAGTTAAATAGTAAACTTGTAATATCTTAGAGATATTATTGTAGGCAAGCTTTACTTATGGAATGAGTTTGTGATTTGGAAATTTGAAACTTCAAATTAAATCAGGTTGGCTGGATATATGGCTCCGTGACAGAGGATATCCTCACAGGGTTCAAGATGCACTGTCATGGATGGCGCTCTGTCTACTGCATTCCCCGGCGGCCTGCATTCAAGGGGTCAGCTCCTATTAACCTCTCAGACCGTTTGCATCAGGTTCTTCGTTGGGCCCTTGGGTCTGTTGAGATCTTCTTGAGCAGACACTGCCCGATTTGGTATGGTTATGGTGGTGGATTGAAATGGTTGGAACGTTTTTCCTACATAAACTCAGTTGTATACCCCTGGACATCCATACCCTTGCTGGTTTACTGCACTCTTCCTGCAATTTGCCTTCTTACTGGAAAATTCATTGTTCCCGAGGTAACTCTCTTTGACTTATTATTGATTCTACCTTAACATTTTAACATGGTAATCTTATCAATCTTATAAAACTTTTTCAGTGGGATTCATTCTGGGTGTTGTTGTTGTTGTCTTCTAAAGCTTTTGTTTATTTAATCATTAATAAATTCTCTAAAGACTGCATGTAGAATCATGTAAAGGAGCATGATTCTTCAGTTACATGATTCTTCAGTCAGCTGGCTGCCTGCTCTGTATTAGCTTTCAATCTCATTTATGCTTTGGACTAACACTTCACCTTTGACATTGAACAGATTAGCAACTATGCTAGTATTCTATTCATGGCGCTCTTCATTTCTATTGCTGCAACCGGTATCCTTGAGATGCAGTGGGGTGGTGTTGGTATAGATGACTGGTGGAGAAACGAGCAGTTTTGGGTGATTGGAGGCGTGTCGTCACATCTCTTTGCTCTAATCCAAGGTTTACTCAAGGTTTTGGGTGGTGTTAGCACAAACTTCACCGTGACTTCAAAAGCAGCAGATGATGGGGAGTTCTCAGAGCTTTACATATTCAAGTGGACATCCCTGTTAATTCCTCCCATGACTTTGTTGATCATAAACATAATCGGAGTTGTGGTTGGCGTCTCAGATGCTATCAATAATGGGTATGATTCATGGGGTCCTCTCTTCGGTAGGCTATTCTTCGCATTCTGGGTAATTGTTCATCTTTATCCATTCCTCAAGGGTCTTCTTGGGAAGCAAGATAGGATGCCCACCATCATATTAGTGTGGTCAATCCTGCTGGCTTCCATCTTAACTCTGCTCTGGGTTAGAATAAACCCGTTCGTGTCTAGAGACGGACCTGTCTTGGAGGTGTGTGGGTTGAACTGTGATTAAGCGAATAAAGTCATGGAACCATTCCATGTGGAAAAGGGCTTATGTAGTTGCAGCTGAGAGAGTTGAATGTAACACATACTGTGAAATGAGCGTGAGATGGTGAATGACCAAAGTGAATTTTTTGAATGGGGAAGAAGGAGAGCTGAAGCTTGGGGATGTAGATACTGTGGGGGTTGGGAGGAGTAATGACATCTTTTTTTGTTTTTCTTGTCTTTTGGTTCTACAGAGGTTTTTCACTAATTCTTTTATTGAAGTTCCTGTGTCTGTAGGGGGTTTTGCGAGTCTCTGTATTTGTTAAGAAGAGATTGAATCATAAACCATTCCCTTGTCAATGTAGGGGATATCCATAGAAGTGTCTCAGACTTTATTCTCTTTTCGCGTCCTATTGTTTCATTGTTTCTGTGTCTGGACACGGTTCTTCACTCTTGTATCTAATGCAATTGTTTAGGAATAATTTTCATGTTTAATCTCAAGTTTCCATTTGTTTCAGTGTTCCTCAGCTTCTTTAAGTAACGGGAGTATCTTTGAACACTATGCTTCAGATGTGCAACCTCTTAGAAAAGCTTACAGTTACTTCACATTAAATTCACCTGTCTTGAGTTTAGGGTCCTGCAATTGCATACAATGTGTTGTAGTTCATAGGTCAGGTTAGGTCACTTGACAAGCGACTTACCTAACAGTCTAAGTGTCTAACACACAAAAGAAACTTTTCATATGTAAAAAAGACCAGAAACAAACAAAAAATAACAGTAGAAAGCAGCAAAAGGCTATCTTATATTTGCTGTGCAGCACCCTTTTAACTGATAGTATCTCACTGCGGAAAAGCAGAATTGGGTTTATATAAACATAAAAGAAGACGATAATAATAATAATAATAATAATGTATAAATAAAATGTATAAAAATAAGTAATAAAATAAATAATCAATAAGAATAAGATAGAGTAAAAATAAAAGATAAAATAAGTTAATAATTAAAAAAGAAAACAAGTAAATCAATCAATCAATCAAACAAACAATTTATATCAAGAAAACATTTAAACTAAATAAAAATTTTAAGCTAAATAATTACAAGAAAAATAATACCAGTTAAAATTTTATGCTAAAAACAAAACATAAAACTTAAAAAATGCTTTAAAAAATAATTAAAAATCTTATCAAACTTTTTGGTCAATTAGTTAAGAATAATATCTATTTCTTCTCACAAAAAGCTATCTTTAAGGTCAAATCATTAATTATACACAATCTTTTTTTTTTTTAGAAAGAGACTATTTCCGTTTTATAATTTCGTGACCATCTAATCACAAAAAAGTAACCTTACAAATTATTCCATAACTCTTTCTCACAAAAGGCTTTGTATTCCTAAATTGATTATCATCTTCGTAGATGAATAATGATTCACTCTCAAACTTTTCTCGAAAGTTAAGGATCAAACCTGTTTCTTCTCACATAAGGTTATCCTTACATCCCTGCATTGATCATCATTTTCTTAGATGAATAATGATTCACTATCGAACTTTTCTCAGAGTTGAAGGATCAAACATGTTTCTTCCCTCAAAAGGCTACCTTTACATTCCTACCAATTGCTTAGATGAATAATGATTCATTATCAAACTTTTCCTAAGAGCACATGTTAAATTATTAATGATTGATGGACACCTTTGTCATTTTCCTCCGTTCCAATATTTATAATTCATGAACATTTGGGATAAAATCATTGCTTATTATATCGAAACATGTTTGAATTATGAACTATTCTCAACCCAAATGCGTTTTACACATCAAGAAAGCAATAAGAGGCCCAGAAAAGATGTTTTCCAACGAAAGAATGTTCAACCCAAAACAAAGCGTAAACACCATTGACACCAACAGACATCCATACCGGAGACAATTACAAGTTGTCAATATCGCTCAAGCTCAACTTCTGAATTTAGCTTCATATTCTTGTGGTTGCTGTACATTAAGACAGAAAGATTCAGTCGGGGGAAGAAATAAGCCCCCATTGAAAACTTGGGTCTGGCATGTCATTACTAGGTTCTGAATGTCACAGGAAACTGCTGGAAGAGGAGGGAAACGAAAAAAAGGGTCCATTTTATTCTGACGATGTATATTTAATGAACTCCAGAACGTATCCGTGTAAACTTGTTATAATTTGTAGAAGGTAGCAATTATTAAGGAAACCTTTTTCTAGAAGCGCAAGAAAGGGTCTAAATGTTGAAGTAACGTACCATGAAAATTGCTGATATAGACCTGCGTGCAAACCATCTCATATGCATCGCACGTTGAGCTCTAGCAGCTGCCTCTACACTTTCATATCGAAGATACACATGGCCAGCACTGTTCCTATAAGGCGGAAGGAAGGGCAAAAATAAGCAAGTCCCATGTTTAAAATCAATCAACATAAAGGTCACCATATAATGAAAAGAACCAAATAAGGTAAGAGAAATAACACTAAGGTCAACGACAATAATCACTTGTGCTAAAAGCTTTTGCTGCCCTATTTGTCATCACAAGACACCACTTTTGACTTAATATTTTCAAACATAGACCCCTCAAATGAAAAGCTAAAACCTGAAATATACCAATCCGAACTTCAGAGCACTTTGCCTTGTAACAACATCACAATGGGCTGCCCTTAAAAAATATTATGAGGATTTTAAACTAGGGGCCAATATTCTCTTAATATAGTATGAATAATCATGTACAAGTATCATGGAGTATTATGATAGGTAACTAAACGCAAGCTCACAAATGGGCACTGATTTTCACATTCCCCGCAATCATCCAACAAAGATTTTAAACAAGAAAAAGGTAAAAGAAAATATATTGAAAATAATCTGTCATTTTTTATATGAACCAGACAAGGAATTCTGGCATAAAATGCTTTCACAATCCAAACATAAATAGCATCTAAAAAATAGATCAAACATATAACTTCATCCAGACACTTACTTGTCTACAAAAATATGTTTAACCCGACCATACTTGGAGCATTCTTCTGCCACATCCTCTTTTATGTCCAAATCAAAATCTGGCTCCGGCTGCAATATTTACATCATAATTAGTACCCACGGTGGTGTGGCGGTGGCAAGAAACACAAAAGCACAAACCTCAGTAGCTGGATCAAACATATTCTTCAGCAGTAAGCATTCGCCGGGTTGTCCAATAACTTCGTAAGCTGGGGTAGGAAAAACTTGCCCTGAAAGTGTCGCTGTCCCTACGGTCGCTTGCCCTGGGATAGGTAAGTTAATGGCTTGTTGAGTTGGAGCTGACCCATTAAGTACAGGGACTCCAAGAGAGCCTGCAATACTGAGGAAAGAAAGAGATATATACCTTATGAACTAATAATCCAATTGAAAAAAGGGAAGTTGCCTGGTATCACAAACCAACCTGGTGGCAATACCAGTACGATCCAGCTTCCACATAAGCCATGCTCTTGATTGGGCATTCAAAGCCTGCACAGTAAAGCATTGAACCATAAAACAGTAAAGGCTTGATTGGAAATCCACCCAACATTTTCAGCATGCAGCATAAACATTGGCTTCCAAATATACATAGCACGATTTATCATTTTATCTAAAAAATTTGTTAGACTTTTCTACATAAATTTTCCAGTGCAGAATAACTATTTATATCCAAGTAGGGATAAGTGCCTCATTTAATGTTTGATAAAACTGCTAAAAAGATCATGGAACTAATAATTCATAGAAGATTACCAAATTGTTTTACAACACAGAAAGAAATGGTCAATAGATGTAGATCAAACATAACATTTATGTTTCCAGACTATGATGTACCCTAAAGATCTAAAATCCAAAAAGCTTTTGTTAATCTCAGCTTGACATTCACACATCAAAGTGTGATGTATATCATTTTCATTTTTACAACTTCATTAACTGCACCTACTAGGGACAGGATGCAACAATCATTTTCCAAACTTGATATTAATCACTTATATTCAATTCTTAAGACTCATAAATATTGAAAAATCTTCCTACACGTTCCATATAAATTTTGAACCACCTCCAGAATGGTATCAAACTAGTATCAAAGTTCAACATGCAGAAATTCTGAACATATGTATATTATTCTCAATATCTTCATAGGTCAATACATAGGTACAAGTATAAATAGAAATAAAGAGGGCTATTCTAGGAAACTAATATCTGTACATAGTATCCTAATATCTGTACATAATATCCTAACTGATCTGATTAACTTTTAGGATTCAATAATATCTAGGAGATATCCAGCTGGATAGTTCCCAACACACCACAACAAAAGAAGATCACCATTTGAAATAACTCAAGCTTTATGACACAATCATATAGAAAGTTGGGTTCCTGTAGTAATATGAGAAAACTTGACTCACCAAACCACCCCCTTCATCGTCATCGAAGTCTGCAGATTTTGCTGCAGTATCTTGTTGTACACCATGTTCAGCAACAGACGAAACCTAGAGTTCGAAACCAATATATCATAGGGTTTGCAAGAACCATCAGATTAGTACAGGCCATAAAAGCAGAAGCAGTACAAAAGGAAATGATCTATATAAATATGCCAAGACAAAAGCCCCATCAAGCCTAATCAAACCTTAATGGTGCGTCCAGCAATCTCCAATTTTCCATTCAAAGCACTTTGGGCTGCCTTCGCATTTTCAACTTGATCAAACTGTAGAAGAAATGTACAAATAAATACAAAAATCACAACTTATAATTGAACTTCTTCCAACTGTAAGCACCAAGTTATTACTGACTTGAACAAACCCAAAACCTTTGCACTGTCCTGTCTCAAGATCAAGTGGCAGTTGCACAAGCTCCACAGCACCAAATGGTTCAAAAAGCTGAACAATACCAGGAGAAACACAGTTAAATGGATGCTTCAGCATACAAAATAGGACAAAACGTGCAAACAGAAAAGAATAATCTGTATTGTGTATTTATAAGAGCCTCTCAGCTATAGAAGAACCAAGTAAGTAACCATGCTTCAAAATATATGACCGAGAAAGGGGATGACACCAAATTTACATAAAAAACTCCCAGGTATGATCATCTGCAATAATTGCACATGGTAGATACACGTTGACAAGAAATCCATAAAGGACAACATGAGATGAACAATAGATAACACACAACCATCATGATTTCACCTGATGGCAAGGAGGTAGGAGTACCTTACTATTTATCAGGAATCAAATCCTCATATGTGTATTGGGTGAGGTGTTTCTACATATTTCTGTTTTCCAAAGTAAAAAATAAATAAATAATACACACTAAAAAAGTAAAAAAAAATATAGCTATGAAACTAACTCAAAAAAAAATCTATCACCAGATTGTCATCCTTCCAGCAATGCATAAAACATGTCAGTGCTATCATAAGCATATCAAATCCTACAAAGCTTGGCCACTAGTCAAAATACACATAAGCCTCTACGGAGGGATTTCTGAGAGGGTGCTGAGAGACAGGATTTTGCTCATTATTGGCTCTTGTAACTAGTGTTTTATGCTTTTTGTAATTATACTTTCCACCATTAACTTCTTTCTCTAATTTGCAATAGAATTAAACAAATCAGAATAAGCAATCCCAGCTCTGCCTTAACAAAATAACAAAACCATTTTATTTACCTGCCTAAGTTGCATTTCTGTCATGTTAAAATGTAAATTCCCAACATAAAGTTTTCTGTCAACTGGTCCATATGGCCCAGTAACACCACCTGTGCCGCCAGAAGAAGCGGTACTTTGAACAAGATTCTTTTCAGCCTCAGATGGTTTAACCATTACAGGTTGCCCGAGAAGTAGTTGGCCTGAGAGAGCTATGGCCATTGGAACAGACATTGCATCGTAGAATTCAATATACCTGCAGTTAGCATTACAATTTACTTTTCAGAACATAAGAGATTAGGCAAGTCACAATCAAAACTTACGAAGCCTACAGCAAAGAGATGTGAAGAAACAAAAACTCTGAGAAGAGAGCTCAAGCTGATTTTCTTGGGTTGAATCTGATGTCCCATGTAATAGAATGAGTTAGCTCATTATACCAAAAAAAAAGAAAAGAAAAGGAACAAACACTAGACAAGAGAAACCCAGATAAAGAAAACAGAAGGCAATGTTACAGTCCCAATTTTCACCTCAGTCCCAAATGTTGATTACTATTTATAGCTCTGAATATTGCTGTCCAATATCACCCCTCCACCCCAATCCGCCTTAGTTCCTTTCCCCGAAAACCAAAAAAAGAAAAAAAGACCAAGGCAAAAAAAAAAAGGCCTAAAAAATGGTTGAAAATACAAAGTCCCTCGTCAATAAAGTTGATCCCAAGAAAAATGCTATTAAAATGACCTCATTTGGAAATTTTAAGTCCAACAAGCCATAATAAGTTCAAGCTAGTGTTATCCATGTTTCACTAATTGGTCTCCTCAGCTGATACTCATAATCCTAGAAAATACTCAGCAAAATGAAATGTGAAAGAGAAAGGAATTTAGGTTTTTGTCATCTACCTTGCGTGTGCAGCAAGAATTGATTAAACATGAGTGCAAGGTAATCCCATCATCCCTCATCATTATCGCATTGCTAGTAAATTTAAGAATACTGTTAAAAAATAATTCTATAAGAGCATATGCTAACAGCTACTTTGCAAGATTACATGGACGCAGTTCATTTATAGTTAAGTTGGAATTATGTACCCAACGCCTTTAGATCTTCTAGAATTCCTGTCCACTATCAGACGAACATCCCTCACCTGAAAATTCAGCACTCATTAATATACATCCAAAATGGAAACACAAAATTTAAAAGTGCATATGAAAACCTGTACAACATTATTTTCGAAAAAACATATACTGGTTCTGCATTCTCACTGTTCAAGAGTTATGCATATGTTAACTCACCCAAATAAAATATTTTGAGACACAAAGAGCCGTGATTATAATCAAACCTGAAGCTATGTACCATATGTGATGACAACACAAGTGAATAGAATGAATGCAAATTATTACCAGAAATTTTCATGCAACATTTCCAATGAATTCCAGGATGCATTCAATAAATAAGAATGTACAATGACCAAAGTGAGATTGCTATATTGTTTTCCAGATTTAAAATTTGGAAGCATAATATACAAAATGGAATCACCCTAACCTTGCCAGCTTTTGAGAAGAACTCATACACATCTCTCTCGGTCGCTTTCAGAGGCATCTGAAATCATCAAAGCACAAGGAAGTCAAATGAAAAGGAAATGGTCATAGGAAAATCCAAAGGAAAGAGAAACAAACCATCTACCTGATAAGCAAATACAGTTCTCTGATCTCTTTCGGGATCAGCCTCAGGCCTTATTGCTTCTCTCTTTTCTTTAGATGTCCTGCAACCCACAAGATTTCAAACAGCTAAGTAGAGATGTCATCTTAATTTAGAATCAACTAACCAGTGCTAGCATCGAAAAATAGATAATGTATCTGAAAACTACCCAGTATCTATTAAATATAAAGGGTATTATGCCACTCTTAAATGGCCAAAATTCAATTAAACAGATTGCATACATATTATAAGACTAAGTAGCCTTTTGTTCTAACTAAAGTAAACCCAAGTTACCCACATATCAATATATTATACCCTATCCAATGTAATTTAGTATATGCAACAAACGTATGTTAGCATTTTCAAAGGCAAACACTATATAGACATGCTTAACACATTATTGATGGCAAAGAAACATCTATCTTTAGGTTTCTGGCTCCAAAAGCAAACATTTCCACCAACAATCAATTGATATCAACTTTTGGGTTCTGGATGACTAGCCAAGTGTTAGATTGACACTAAAGTGAGTTAAATTTGATTCCATATTTGGAATTGCGTTTGCAATCTTAATCGTAAGAAATTTAGAGAAAGCTGATAGCTTTGTCATTGCAATTCTTTGACCAAACTTTAAGAATTAAACTTCGAGCAAAAATAAATAAAAAGGGATGTAATCACAATCACCTATTTTCTCTGAGGTCAAGTTCTCTCTCCCTTTCTCCATCACGATCACTCGGGCTTAGGCTCCTATACCTCCTCGACCTGCTTTCGCTTCTCTCTCTCTCATCTTCCTTGTCCCTTTCCTTCCTCTCTCGTCTATCGCGCTCCACGTCTCTCTCTCTCTCTTTCTCCTTCTCTCTATTCCTCTCCCTATGTCTCTCCTTCTCTCTGCTACTTCTCTCTCTATCTCTATCACTGTCCCTACTCCTCTCCCTCTCCTTCTCTCTGCTAACTCTCTCTCTCTCCAAATCCATATCTCTGTCTCTATCCCGCCGGTGACGATCCTTATCCTTAGACGTCTCGCCGCCGTTCTCCTCCTCGACTCTCGACCTCTTACCCTTCCGCTCCTCAATGTCCTCATTGTCGTTAAAGTCTCGTTTCCGGTAACTATTCTCGTTGTTTCCTTCTCTCTGTGTCTTCTTCTTATTCTTCGAACCTTCTCGATCCTCCGCTTCTTCCACTGTCTTCTCCAGATACTCGATCTCATCAAATTCCATGTCTGCACGATTCTAACCTCAATATGATTGGGAACTCTAGTGGAATTTAGGGGATATCAATCAGGGCTTTGACTTGCGAGACAATACAACGGTGAAAGCAAAGATACGTTTCCGTGACGTTTTACAGCGAAACGACATGAAATATAATATTATTCTATTTAGATAAATTTTATAATAGAATGGAATTGAATGTATTATTTTGAGTTTTATATTATATTTTTTTATTTTAAATAAAAATTTAGAAGAAAATGTAGAGTGATAAATAATTTTATTTTATATTATATTATAAAATTTCAATAAATAATATTTAACTATATTATATTATAAACTTTACCTTTTATTCTATTATAAATTATTTTATTTTATTTTATTAAAAACTTTAAGTACAATCAAATATAATGTAAAAGCTTTACGAGCCGTTTAGAAACTTTTGAATTGAATTTATTAACAAATTGGATTCAATTATATTAATGAGATTGAATTGATTTCAATTTACACTGTTTGGAACAAACTTAGTGATATTAAAATTAAATTCAATTATACTGTTTGGAACATGATTAAAATGAATTCAATTATTTCATATGACATTTTTACCCTTGACTAAAAAATAATCTTATTAAATAATAAACATTCATACTTATATAGAGCTAGTTATAAACATTAATTTCATTATAAGTGATATCATCAAAAAAGTGTGAACGGAGAAACTAAGAGATGAAACTGAAAGAGAATGATGATCATGGACAAAAAAAAGAAAAAAAAAAGAAATTCATGAATAAGAAAAAGGAAAAACCTGGATACAGTGGAAGGTGCTGATTCGTGGAGAAGGTGTTATTGCTCCGTCTCTTTGTAGGAGGGGTTGCTTGAGGTGAAGAGATATATGGTAGGGCTAGATGGGTATTATTGGAAGGATATTTTTAACGTTCAAAAAATTAATTGAAATCCCAGTTTGTAATTCAATTATGATGTTTTTTCAAGTGAATTCAATTTATAAAGGACGATAGAGCTCAATTCATATATGAATTGAACCCATTCTTCTTCTTTTTTGTTTCCAAACACTTGAATTGAATTCAATGATGTAATTGAATTCAATTAAAGTGTTTGGCAATAAAAAAATAGAATGGATTCAATTCATACCATTTCAAACACCCTATTAATTTATGAGTTCTGGTACTCATCTGTGCCACTTAGGAAAATGTTCACACAATGTTACATTCGACCGCAACAACGTGTTGGCTAATGGACCTTGGATAATCCAGGGTCATTATCTCATGGTTCCACCCTGGACACTAGAGTTCCACCCTTCCACCTCCTCCCTACACAAGCTCCTCACCTAGGTTAGGTTTCCGGAGTTACCTATTATGTACTAAAACGAGAACGTTTTGAGAGCGTTGGCATCTGGTGTAGGGAATCCCTTCCGAGTTGATGTGAACACATTGTACAGCACCCGTGGTCAGTTTGCTCGCATATGCGTTGAGGTTGATCTCTAATGTTACCGAATGATCATACACGAAAATTACAACCAAAAGCTACTGGAAATTTAGAGAGAGAAGTTCAGATAGAGAAATCAGATGAGAACAGGGGCAAATAGAGCAATTTTTGGATACTCAACAATACGTTAAGATTTCTTCTAATTGTATTCAGAATCAAAGTATACAATACACACGGTTATTTTCTATATATTTACAGTATTTATAAAACTCAATTTACAACTGTCAATAACCAACTTCTCTTGAGTTTCTTTAACTCGGTTCTTATACGTTGCATGCATGGCTCTGTATGGTCAGAAGACATCTCCAACATACTCCTCCTTGGATCAGAAGTTCAGTTTCTGAATTCCAACCATCTTCCTTAATTTCTCGAAACGCGAAACATTAAAACCATTTGTAAACAAGTCTATGATTTGCTTGTCCGTATGAACATACTGGAGCTTTAACTCTCCTTTCTGTTGGATATCAATTAGGTAATAATATCTAAGTTTAAAGTGCTTAGTTTTGCCATGGAAAACTGAATTCATTGAGATTGATATCGCAACTTGATTATCAATATAGATCACGGTAGCTCCTTCCATATAAACTTGTAAATCCGCAATCAATTTTCTGATCCAAATCACCTGTTTTGTTGCGGCTGTGGCCGCAACTAATTCGACCTCAGCTGTTGAAAGCGCCACTAATTCTTGCTTCTTTGATGTCCATGAGAAGCATGCTGAGCTTAACGTTAAGCAATAACCGGTAGTGCTCTTCATGTCTTTTGAGGCTCCGCCGCAATCACTATCAACATAACACATAAGCTTGCATTTTTCAGTCTTCTCATATATTAATCAATAATCGACCTTTCCTTTCAAATACCTCAAAACTCTTTTTAGCGTCATTATATGTTGCTTTCTTGGATCACTTAAGTATTTGGAGAGCACACTTACTGAGTACAGAACATCCGACCTTATAGCTGTGATGTACATTAGACAACCGACCACACTTCTGTAGTTCTTCCTATCAACTTCATCACCTTCTTCCTTCTTTACCAAATTTTCTTTTGGGCAGATAGGTGTTGATACTTGCTTACACTAATCCATCTTAAATCTTTTTAATACATCCTGAATATACTTCTTTTGGCTTACTATAATGCATCCCTTTCGCTAAAATATCTCCATGCCTAAGAAATATTTCATCCCTCCGAGATCTGTCATTTCGAAGGTTTTGTTGAATTGTTGCTTCAGGTAATCAATTTGCTTCTCAGAATTTCCAGTAAGTAGCAAATCATCTACATAAATTGCAACTACCATCACTTCTCCTTCTTCCATCCGCACATAAAACGTTGGTTCACTGCAACTTCTACTGAATCTGATCTCTAAGGGGAATGCATCGATTCTTGCATACCAGCACTGAGGGGCTTGCTTAAGCCCGTAAAGGGCCTTGTTGAGCCTATACAACATCTCCTCCTTTCCTTTTACCACAAAGCCTTCTGGTTGCTGGACGTAAATTTCTTCTCGCAGAACTCCATTAAGGAAGGCGGACTTCACGTTCATTTAATGCACCTTCCATCCTTTTTCAGCTGCCAGTGCCAACAATATCTAGATCGTCTCAATTCTGGCTACTAGTGTGAACGTCTCTCCGAAATCAACCCCTTCAATTTGCGCATACCCTTTTACTACAAGCTTTGCTTTCAGTTTATTTACTGATCCATTCAGATTCAATTTCGTCTTAAACACCCATTTTAATCCTATGGCTCTCTTGTTCGGAGCTTTTTCAACTAGAATCCACGCTTCGTTTTTGTCAATCATCGACATTTCTTCCTCCATGGCTTTTACCCATTTTGGATTTTGCAATGCTTCTTGTGTTCGGGTTGGTTCCAGAATTGCTTCATTGCTCCTCTCGTAAATTTCAACTAGGCTCCTCGTTCCTCTTACTGGTGCATGATCGTAATCATCCTCAGTTTCTTCTTCTGAAATGTGCTCCTCCTCGGGAGTCCACTCATTCTGATCATGTTGAGGTTCTGGTTCAACAACATCTCTGGATTCTGCCTCTCCCTCTTCTTCATATTAGTCTGAGTTGTTTGCTGTAGTTGGAATATTTGAGGGCATCATCGTGGACTACCTTTTTGCTCCATTTACCTCCTTATCTTTGGGCCAGTTCCAATGTT
>JANITW010000236.1:1457726-1467726 GCA_027564335.1 Erythroxylum williamsii
AGCTAGCACTCTCTTCTTTATTCTAGCTATTTCCGGATCAAAAGGTTTGATTCGGTTAGGTTTTCCGACCTCTGCGTGGATACCGTTAGAGACGGTCTCCTTTGATAGTTGTGGTTTGAGAATTATGATACCTCTTTGTATAGACACATAGATCCTAGACTTCAGGAACGTCTCGGAACATTTTTTTCTGCATCGTGTGTATATGATGCACGCACCGGGATTTTCCTACAAAGTTGGCACTCTTCAGTTTAAGTAGTCTTTTGGCCGACCCATAACATGAATAAAAATGAAACCTTTAGTCTTTTTTCCTTCTTCGCCCCGATAGCAGGTTGCACCGTTGCAGAATCAATCTGATGAAGAGTTCTCAATCTAGATTGTTGATGTTATTGAATGATCATACATGAAAACTACAACCAAAAGTTACTGAAAATTTAGTGAGAGAAGTTTAGAGAGAGAAATAAGATGAGAAAAGGAGCAAACAGAGCAATTTTTGGAGACTCAACAATACGTTGAGATTTCTTCTAATTGTATTTAGAATCAAAGTACACAATATACATACTTATTTTCTATGAATTTACAGTATTTATAACACTCAATTTACAACTGTCAATAACCAACTTTTCTAGAGTTTCTTTAACTCGGTTCTTGTACGTTGCATGCATGGCTCTGCATGGTCATCCACCTGAACTTTTGAGACATCTCCAACATACTCCTTTTCGGATCAGAAGTTTAGTTTCTGAATTCCAACCATCTTCCTTAATTGCTCGAAACGTGAAACATTAAAATTTTCTGTGAACAAGTCTGCAATTTGCTCGTCCGTATGAATATACTGGAGCTTTAGCTCTCCTTCCTGTTGGATATCCCTTAGATAATAATATCTAAGTTTAAAGTGCTTAGTTTTGCCATGGAAAACCGAATTCATTGAGATTGATATCGCGTCTTGATTATCAATATAGATCACGGTAACTTCTTCCATACAAACTTGTAAATCCGCAAGCAATTTTCTGACTCAAATCACTTGTTTTGCTGCGGCTGTGGCGCAACTAATTCAGCCTCAGCTGTCGAGAGCGCCACTAATTCTTACTTCTTTGATGCCCAAGAGAAGCATGCTGAGCCTAACGTTAAGCAATAACCGATGGTGCTCTTCATGTCTTCTAAGGCTCCACCCTAATCACTATCGACATAACACATAAGCTCGCATTTACCTGTCTTCTCATATATTAATCCATAATTGACCGTTCCTTTCAAATACCTCAAAACTCTTTTTACCGCCGTTACATGTTGCTTTCCAGGATCACTTAAGTATCTGAAGAGCACACTTATTGAGTACAAAACATCCGACCTTGTAGTTGTGATGTACATTAGACAACCAACCATACTTCTGTAGTTCTTCCTATTAACTTCATCACCTTCTTCCTTCTTTACCAATTTTTCTTTCGGACAGATAGGTGTTGATACTTGTTTACATTGATCCATCTTAAATCTTTTCAATACATCCTAAATATACTTCTTTTGGCTTACTGGAATGCATCCCTTTTGCTAAAATATCTCCATGCCTAAGAAATACTTCATCCCTCCGAGATTTGTCATTTCGAAGGTTTTGTTCAATTATTGCTTCAGGTAATCAATTTGCTTCTCAGAATTTTCAGTAAGCAACAAATCATCTACATAAATTATACCATCACTTCTCCTTCTTCCATCGGCACATACAACGCTGGTTCACTGCAACTTCTACTAAATTTGATCTCTAAGAGGAATGCATCGATTCTTGCTTACCAGCACCGAGGGGCTTGCTTAAGCCCGTAAAGGGCCTTGTTGAGCCTATACACCATCTCCTCCTTTCCTTTTACCACAAAGCCTTCCGATTGCTGGGCGTAAATTTCTTCTCGCAGAACTCCATTAAGGAAGGAGGACTTCACGTCCATTTGATGCACCTTCCATCCTTTTTCAGCTGCCAATGCCAACAACAGCCGAATCGTCTCAATTCTGGCCACTGGTGCGAACGTCTCTCCGAAATCAACCCCTTCAATTTGTGTGTACCCTTTTACTACGAGCTTTGCTTTCGGTTTATTTACTGATCTATTCGGATTCAATTTCGTCTTAAACACCCATTTTAATCCTATGGCTCTCTTGTCCGGAGGTTTTTCAACCAAAATCTACATTTCATTTTTGTCGATCATCGACATTTCTTCCTCCATAGCTTTTACCCATTTTGGATTCTGCAATGCTTCTTGTGTTTGGGTTGGTTCCAGAATTGCTTCATTGCTCCTCTCATAAATTTCAACTAGGCTCCTCGTTCCTCTTACTGGTGCATGATCGTAATCATCCTCAATTTCTTCTTCTGAAATGTGCTCCTCCTCCGGAGTCCACCCATGCTAATCATGCTGAGGCTCTGGTTCAGCAACTTCTCTGGATTCTACCTCTCCCTCTTCTTCATATTGGTCTGAGTTGTTTGCTATAGTCAGAATATTTGAGAGCATCATCGTGGACTGCCTTTTTGCTCCATTTACCCCCTTATCTTCGGGCCAGCTCCAACGTTCATCTTCGAAGAAGTGAACGTTCCTACTAACTTTTATTTTCCTCTGGTCCGGATAATACAGCCTGTACCCTTTACTGACCTCTAAGTAACCCACGAAGATTACAGCTTCTGTTTTTCCGTCTAGCTTACTTCTTTTGGCCAGAGGAATGAGAGCACTACACAGTGATCCAAACACTTTCAAGTTTCTCATCTTCGGCTTGAAACCATACCACATTTCATGCAGCGTCTTGTCCTCGAGAACTAGAGAATATACTCTCTTCAGCAGGAAGCAGGTGGTGGTTGCAGCCTCCGCCCAAAATTCCTTCGATAGCGCCTTCTCCTCCAGCATGCACCTTGTCATTTCCACCACGGTTCTGTTCCTTCTCTCCACAACGCCATTCTGTTGTGGAGTGTAGGGCGTAGTAAAATGGTGTTTGATTCCTGCTGATTTACAAATCATATTAAACTTGTTAGATGTAAATTCCGAACCGTTATCAATTCTCACCGACTTGATGCTCAAGCTCGTTTGATTTTCTATGAACGATTTGAACTCCCTGAAGATTCCAGCTACTTCTCCCTTGCTCTTGAGACAGTAGATCCATGAGTATCTAGAGTAATCGTCGATTATTAACAGAAAATATCTGCTTCCATTTAAAGAGGCTACTAGCATGGGTCCGCATAAGTCCATGTGCAACAGCTGAAGTCTTTCCTTAGCTCTCCATTTTGTCTTTTGAAATGGTGCACGTACTTGCTTCCTCATCGTGCAAACTTTGCATGGCGCACTCTTGTATGGTGTTGATGGTAAACCTTCGACCATATTTTTCTTCCTTATTGCCTTCAATCCCTTCATATGATAGTGCCCAAGTGTTCGATGCCAGAGATCCGGTTCAGTTGAATCTCCCACAAACGCCTCTTGTTACAGCTCTTCAAGCTTCATTGAGAAGCTTTTATTTCTCATGTGGGTGCAAAGAATCTCTTGGCCAAGGTTATCAAAGACCCTACAAGAGTTTGATTCAAAATGCACGACTATACCATTCTCGATCAGTTGGGTTACACTGAAGAGATTATGCTGAATCTTTGGGACATAGAGCACATATGAGATATTTTTGACGCCTTTCTTGGTGACTATCTCCACTTCTCCCTTCCCTTCTACTCGGACGCTATCGCCATATCCAAGCTTTACTCTGGCTTTCACTTCCTTATTCAGAGTCTTGAATTATCTTGGATCTGGAGACATGTGGCTTGTGCATCCACTATCAATTAGCCAAGTCGGATGGGTAGTTCTTGACTTGATTGTCGATCACCACGAACAGTTGTTCCTCTTCCTCTTAGATCACTTGTACATTGGCTGCTTCTTGTGGCAATTGTTTATTGCAGATAGCTTCCATGTGTCATTTCTGATGACACCTTCTGCACTCTACGTCTGGCCTCTTCCAACATCTGAAGGCAAGGTGGCTAGATTTACCGCAATGTGGATAGGGATTGTAGTTATTTGCTTTATCTCCTTCTGTATTCTTGCTCCCATGTTTCTGGCGTGATTGAGAGCGTTTAGAGCTTAACCCTCCTTTCTTTTTCTCCTTCTTGGATTTTTCTTGAGTCTCTGTTTTGGCAAAGACTCTATAAGCACCTTCAGTAGCTTCAGTCTTCCTCATCAAAGAACTCTGCTCTTGAGCTTGCAAGGCACTCACGACTTCCGCAAGCTTTATTTGTCCTATATCCTTGGAGTTCTCAAGAGAGACAAGTGTTGCTTCGTAGTTCTCAGGAATGAAAACAAGAAGCTTTTACACCAATCTTTGATCCTTGAATTTAACTCCTAAGAGTCTAATTTGATCCGCCAATTGAATTAGTATTTCACAATAATTCTGGATCATCTCATCTTCTTTCATTTGAGTTCTATCGAATTCCTTAACAAATTCAATACTTTCATATTTTTTACTTTCTCATCACCCTCGTATTCTTGCTTCAAGAAATCCCAGATTTCTTTCGCAGAAGCAAGAACCATAATTCGAGTGAAGATTGAGGGTGATACCGACTGGTATAGGCAAGATTTGGCTCGGGCTTTCTTTGTCGCCCTCTCCCTCAACCACCGTAGCTGAGCAATTTGAGCATCTTCAGTTGGAATCTCAACTGTATAATCTTCATCGGTTGGTTCCCACAGATCCTGACCTTGCAGGTAAGCCTCCATCTTAATTTCCCATATTTGATATCCTTCACCATTGAATATCGCAGGTTGCAGGGATTGCATTGAGCTCTCAGTCATCTCTGAGTGTTCTGCTCACAGTCGTGTCTTTTTCAGGAAAGAGATAGACCTCCGAGCCAAGTTCTTCACCTACACCTTTACAAATCCCTTAAGAATCTAGCTCTGATACCACTTTGATGTTACCGAATGATTATACATGAAAACTACAACCAAAAGCTACTAGAAATTTAGAGAGAGAAGTTTAGAGAGAGAAATCATATGAGAACATGGGCAAACAGAGTAATTTTTGAAGACTCAATAACACATTGAGATTTCTTCTAATTGTATTCAGAATCAAAATACACAATACACACACTTATTTTCGATGGATTTACAGTATTTATAACACTCAATTTACAACTGTAAATAACCAACTTTTCTTGAATTTCTTTAACTCGGTTCTTGTACGTTGCATGCATGGCTCTGCTTGGTCATCCACCTGAACTTCTGAGACATCTCCAATAATCTCTCCAAGCCTCTGGTAGGGCAGCTCTGGTTTGATGGCATATGCCATAAAGTAGTTTACGAGAGCCTTGACACCATATGCTTCAATTGTGGGATCTATGATCACGCCACATCTGCCTGCCCATCAGCAACACCGACGTCGTCCCCACTTGAGCCATTTGTAACCCACGGGGAGGGACAGCCTGAGATGCCACTTCATGCTTCGAGAACTAAAGGTACAGGACAAGTGATTGATGCGACATCACCGACCCCACGTTTCAGGGAGTGGATGGTTGTCGATAGACGCCACCGCTGCCCTCCTCACCCCAACTCTCGCTCCAATTTCACAGACTAGGCTAAGGGAAGCACGTTGCAGGAACCCCAAAATCGATTCCTTGCATTAAATTAGGAGATATTTGAGCCAACGGAGACGCGAAATGGATTCCAAATGGGGCGAGAAGAGCTCGCAGAGACTTCAACTAGGCCAACTATGCGTCAATTCAAATCACGTGTCCTTCCTAAAAGTCACATGTTGCTCCTACACCAAAAATAAAAAGCTGCCACAAGGGCCTAGCTTTCCACAGCCACTATCCATGCAATCCATACAGATTCACGCATAGGCACCTCCATCCCATAGGACTCAAGCTCGGCTTCTGAAGTTGCGGTGACCAAGACAATGATACAATCCTTTGCTAGAGTTCTCCAACAGGCCTTCTCTCCATCCACCATTTCGACTGGTATTGCAAGCATTCACCCTCAACCCCAGGGGGCTGCCAGTGCCCTCGACGCACCCTCTGATTTGGGTGCTCCCGCGGGCCAATGTTGAGGGAACGCTGATGGCGTCTTTCGAACCTCAGCAGCGACCCTCTGTTATGGATGTGGACCCTTCCCCAGTGCTAGAGCCTGAACACGCGATTGATATGACTGTGGAGGTAGGTGAGTCCCCTCGGGAGGGTCGTACCACCCAGTAGGATTGTCCCGCTGGATCCTTCTTCCTCATATCATGATGATTAATACACCAATAATTAGTTGGAATTGCCGTAGGGCAGGTAAGAAGGATTTTCTTCCTATTGTTAAAGAACTCCAGCGTACACATAAATTGGCTTTGATGATCTTGTTAGAAACTCATCTTTCTGGAGCCCACGCTGAGCATGTCTCTCGAAACTTAGGGTTCGATATGGTAGCCAGAGTTGACACAGTTGGTCGAGCGGGGGGCATTTGGGCCCTCTAGCAGTCTGCTTCTACTCAAATCTTTGTCTTACATTCTCATCGTTAATGTCTCTCTCTGGTGATTCATAATCCGCAGGGGTAGGACTGGGTCTGCTCGACAGTCTATGCTAGCCCCGTTAATTCCATTAAGACAACTTTGTGGGATTATTTAACTGCACTGAGTGTGGAAATTAACCTACCTTGGCTCGTTATAGGGGATTTCAACAACTACCTGCATCCGTCAGGAAAACGAGGGGGGCACATTTGATTGGTGTCATGCGAGCATTTTCCAATCACGGATAGGGGATGTGGCCTTTGTTATCTAGGCTTTCAGGGATCTCTGTATACTTTCGCTAGAAAAATCAAAGCCACTTCACCACCTATGTTCGCATGGATCGAGCCTTTTGCACCATAGCTTGGCAGACTATTTTTCCTGAGGCCTCAATGTCTCAATTGTCGAGAAAATTCTCAGACCATAACCCTCTAGTTACGTGTATCCCACACCCAGCTTCATGTCCTTTTCATTTCCAAGTTGCATGGCTCTTGCATGAGGATTTTCCTAGGGTCGTGTGAGAGGCTTGGGAACAACATCATCATTGTATTCCAGTAGCCATTCAAGCGGTCACTGCAGCTGCCATAGAATTTAATACCACGATTTTTGGTAACATTTTCCAGCAGAAGTGACACCTATTGGCCAGATTACAGGGAATACAAAATTACTTGAACAGTCGACACTCAGCATTTTTGTGGCTCTTGAGGAACAACTCTCAGCGGAATATTGTCATGTGCTATGTCAAGAGGAACTACTCTGGTTCTAAAAGTCCCGAGTTTAATGGATCCAGGCGAGAGACAAAGCTACTAAAATTTTCCACGCTACTACCCTCTCCCAACGTAAGAGAAATCGCATTGAACGACTGCAACTTCGATCGGGCGTGTGGACTTCCGAAAGGGACGCTATTGAACACGAGGTTCTCTCCTTCTTCAAGGAGCTTTTTTGTACCACTGCGAGTAGACCTCGGACTCAATCCCTGGGTGTTCATGGTGCTTTATCAACAGAGGCTTGCGCCACGCTACTCAAACCAGTTGATCCAGCGGAGGTTCTATTGGCAATCAAATCAATGAAACCGTATAAAATTCCTGGACCAGATGGTCTTCAGCCTCTCTTTTACCAAACCTTCTGACTAGATGTGGAGGCATCGGTTGTCCGCATGGTCCAGCACGCATTTGCTAGTGGAGAGGTTCCTTCCAACATCTCTGATACTCTCATTGCCCTTATTTCCAAAGAGGACAATCCGATATCAATTACCCAATACTGATTGATCAGCTTGTGCAATGTTATATATATAAAATCCTAGCGAAAGTGATAGTCAATCGGATCCGTCCTTTTCTAGCTGAACTAATCAATCCTATTCAAGTAGTGTTTATTCCTAGGCGCAAGGCTGCGGATAACATCCTCATAGATCAGGAGGTCATTCACGTGATAAAACATTTACGGAAGGGGGGTATGGTGGTAAAGATCAACTTGGCCAAAGCGTATGATCGAGTTGACTAGGATTTTCTTCAACATGTGCTATTGGATTTTGTCTTCCCCCGATGTTTTACTAGGTTGATTTTGAACTGTGTCACCAGTTTGAAGTTTTCTATTGTTTGGAACGGTCAGTGCTTAGAGGCGTTTAAGCCTAAACGAGGTCTTCGTCAGGGCGACCCACTATCGTCGTATCTGTTTGTTTTATGAATGGAGACCCTTTCTGGGAGGATCGTTAAGAAAGTTGATGACGGCCACTGGAAACCTATTGGTACTTCTGTTAATGGACCTTCTATTTCTCACCCCCTCTTCGCTGATGACGTCCTTGTTTTTGCCCATGCCTCCCGGAGTCAAGCCAGAATGATGTGTCTTACTATGGACAAGTTTTGCCAAGCTTCCAAGATGCAAATCAATCCTACCAAGTCTAAGCCTTTTATCCCCAACCAAGTTAGACGCGGGTTGAGGGATCGAATCACTTCTACTTTGGATCTCCCTTCATCTCATCGACTAGAGACATACCTTAGTGTACCTTTATGTACTCAACGACTGACCAAGGCTGCTTATGCTGGCATTCTCGATAAGATTTCCTCTTGCTTGGCTGGTTGGAAGAGCAAGCTATATAAAGCAGGCAGAGCTACTCTGATCCAGGATACCATCACATCTATTCCCATTTATGCTATGCAATCCACTTGGTTGCCCCAGGCCATCTATAATGATATTGATAAAGCAGCGAGAGGCTTTCTCTGGGGTTGGCACGGTAATCTCAAAGGGGTACACCTTCTACCCTGACATACGGTTACTACGCCAAAAAACTGTGGAGGCTTAGGTGTGAGGCAAGCTAGAGATTCCAATACAACTCTACTCGGCAAGATGTGTTGGGACATATGTATGGCACGCAACTGCCTTTAGGTGCAGGTCCTCCGGTCTCGCTATCTGACTAGCCAGGACATCATGGCTTATCATCCTCCGTCGTTCGCGACTTGGAAAGGCCTCATGAAGGCTCTGACTCTTCTTAAAGATGGGTTTGGATGGAGGATCGGTGATGGGGCTATCATAAATTTCTAACATGAAAGATGACTTTTTGATGGCTCCCTTGCTTCAGTAGTCAGATAAGTCCCAGCTCATCTCACTGATCTCCGAGTGGCTGATCTCATGTCCCTATTGTCAGGATGGAATTTGTCTGTTATCGAGGGTATTGTTCCCTCGGACTATTGTAATCACATCTTGGCAATACCCCGCCCGCTCTCCAACCAAGGACCTGACCACATTATCCGGTATGGTAGCAATAAGGGTGTGTATTTAACTCGGGGAGATTATGAATTTATCACAACTGTACCATCCTTGGATGGTCCAATAGGATGGAAATGGATCTGGTCACTCTAAGCTGCTCAGAAACATAAAGTTTTCTTGTGGCTAGCAGCCTAGAATCGACTCCTCATAAATGAAGTGAGGCACGAACGAGGCTTATTTACATCCCCATTATGCGGACGGTGTAGAGCCCATCAAGAAACCGTGCTCCACTTACTTTGGGATTGCACATATGCCAAGTGTGTATGGGAGAACGCTCGTGTTTCCTAGCATGATGACTTCTTCCGAGAGTAACAGACGTATAGGTGGCTACTCCATAATTGTGCCCCACACGACAGGGATGTGCATCACTCATAGCGCTTTATCAACACTTGTTAGATCATTTGGCAATCTAGAAATAAACTAGTAATTGAGGGCGAACAAACCTCATGTCTGGAGCAACTTCACCAGATCTATTTGCTAGTTAGAGATTCAGTGGCTGCTTTGATGTCCAGACTCGCGGGATCCCCCATTCCCAGGCTCCAACTTTGGTTTCTTGGGCCCGCCCTACTAATTGGTGGAAGCTTAACGTTGATGAAAGTGCCATTAGTAGTTCTGGCTTGGCGGGTATTGACAGGTTACTTAGGGATAGTCATGGTAACTGGGTGACATGTTCCTGCAGCTTTGTTGGGATTACCATTATCATGATAAAGAAACTCTTGGCTCTCAGATTTGGTCTCGCCTTTGCTCGGGACTTTCAGTGTGATGGCCTAGTGGT
>JANITW010000236.1:1491957-1504018 GCA_027564335.1 Erythroxylum williamsii
ATCTTTAAATAACAACAAAGAGACTATTCCAGGTAATAATTTTATATAGATTTCTTTAATAGAGAAAAATGGAAAGAAGGAAATGATGGAGAAATTGAATATGCAAATTCTTTTTCCTTTTTTAACTAAGAGTCCAATCACCAAAATTTGAAACAATAATACAAATCAAAGAAGGAAAAAAACTAGTATACACTTAAAACTTGTACTGCAGTTCTTCCTTTCCATTGTTCAACCACAGCCTGAGAAAGAAACTATAGTAACTTCACAAGCTCCCATTTCTCCTACCATAAAGCTCACGAGGGTTCTTTTCTTGTTTCTCCATTTGATTCTGTTCAAGGTTGCAACAGCAAAGGAAAATGGGGTCATGTCGCACCACTGAATCGAATTTCGTCGACCCCTTCAGAGTTGCGGCGCTGGGATATCTTTGAAAGGTCATTATCAATCTCCAGATTGTCTTCTACTTTGGTTCGATGGTCCCCGTCTGCATCGTCTATCTTCAGGCGAATTGCTGGTATAGGTGCCTCCTCTCTCACATATGCCTCGAAATTGTTTCTTGAAGGCTTCGTCTTTGTGCAGAATACCTCAAGGAAGTTCTTCATGCATCCTTGATTGTATACGTTGAGTCTATTGACTGCTCCATACCGAAAGTTTTCGTATGTGGTCTGAAGCATGCTAACAAATTAGTAAAACTTCAGGCAATTCAAAGGAGTATGAGAACTCGATATGGTGCTGCATACAATCAAATTCAGTAACTTGTGAATGTTCAACAAAACATCATTCCTGATAGTCTTCAGAATGCATGAAACTAACCTGATTTCTACTAATGAGGTAGAGATGGAAGCAAGTAAGACCTCCAACAAACCAGAGGAAGAAAAAGCAATAGGCCATTAGTATCACAGATGCTGGTGACTGTTTCATTGCCTTCCAGACAGGTCCATGATCATCCATGAGAAATTTAATGTTTAACGCTGACATTGCAAAGATGAATATGCAGAGAAGAGCTGCCGAAGAAATGAACAGAAAGAAGTATCGATAGTTGCGCTGTCCAAATATAAACCACCTTAATTAGAACGATACTCCAACTGAGGCAGACCAAAAAGGGATAGTTGCTACTTATTACAACCAAAGTTTAGTTTAAGAAAATTTCAAAACTCTATTTCTCAAGATATCAGTACACAGTTCCAGCTCTGCTGCACTTTACCAGAGTCTTTGATGATGGATCAAGAATCACTTTGGTCAAACCATAAACATTCCATCAACTAATATGAAAATTCCAAAACAGGCACCTGATGGCACGTCTTATATATACTCGGATAATAAAAACTTGCTCTAGAAACAAAATGTGATTCTTTCCTCTCAGTTTAAGAAGAAATTTCAGCTACTTTAGTTCAGCTCATGAATACAACACAAGAGGAATCAAAAGAATCAATAGGTCCAGGTCCAAGGTAAAATTTCATCTCGTCCAATCACCTATCAAAGAAGAAAATTTCTTAAATTGAAGATTGCTTACCAATCCAATGCACTGCCCAACCCATGGACAATGGTGATCAAATCGCTCCACACAATTATCACATACAGAGCAATGCGAGCATCGGGGTGGACGATATAACATACATGTCTCGCAATACTTCACCTTGACACAAAAGCCATTGACAGTGACTTCTTTTGTTCGTGGTAATCGTGGTGTTGGTGTTTGTCTTAGATCAGCTTCAACAGAAGCTGCAGAGTCATAACAAATCTCTTCCTCTGGTGGACGTAAGTTACGAGGAACTATTCCAGGGTCTTGGGCTGAAGTAAGTATAAGAAGTACCAGTACCTACAGTGATAAGCTTTTGATTACAATTTTACCAAAAGAATGGAAACTTAACTATGCTAAAAAATGTAATATTTCTACAGAAAAGAATGTAAAAGTAAGTAAATCAAAACTCCACCACAGGCCAGAGCATAAAATTTATTCAAATGAGGCAAAGGACAAAGGAAAGAAGCAGCTGAAGACAATTGAGATTTAGTAATCTGAAGGACTTACATAGATTGTGAAACCAATAGCAACAAGCAGAATTGCATAGCCTGCATTATAAGCTGGAATTGCACGGATTAGGTTCCGTGCTACATGCGTACAAAAAATAACAACGGGAACCGTAATAAGCAATAGGGTGACAAGCAAGGACCTAGCATCTGGCCCAAATATAAGCCTGCCCCTAAAGAAGAATATCTGCAAAATAAATCCAATAGAAGAGACAATTATTCAGGAAAGGTTGAAAGCAAAGTATCTGGAAATTGACAAAGTTAGTGAACACGGGGATGAACAATAAAGAGTCTGCCTTGACCTGTCGTTTTCTACCATCTCTCCCAAATATGCAGGCATCAAAACCAATGTATATACTGTTAGAATTCCATTTTAAAACATGCAGGAACCAAATAATTGCTGCTAAGAATCTTATAATCCTTTCCCTCAAAATAATCATTAACGTAATTATGAGCAAAACTGAACTTTTCCAAGTTGTCAAACAATGAAATGAGCAGGTGAACTTGCCTTCCACATTCACTCAGTGGAAATGCTAAACTTTGTGAAAAATGCAACCAAATTTAAGGTCCAAAACCACAAGCTCTGAAACTATGTAGAAATGCAATGCCCACATGAAACTATCTACCATTGTTAAACTCACATAAGCACTTTAACAGGGTAAAAAGCAAAGAATGAAGAGGAAACTGAAACAAGGGACACAAAAGAATATAAGTTTCTGCTAACGAAATCAATCCATAACCCGAAAGGCCAATCATTGCAATAACAAAAACAGTCAACTAGCCTGTTAATCTTGAAACCCGTGTGTCATTTTTTACCAAAAACAGAAAAAGCATCATAATCAGCAAAAGTAAGGCAAACCCAGATCGCATTTCGCAACATCGGTTAGAAATCAAACAGAACACCAACAAGAATCAACCAAGAAACTACACAACATGCACATGAACAACATCAGACAGAGAGAGAACCGTACATTGCGTCCCTTCCACACTTGGTAAACACGCTTAGCCATTAGGAAACAATTTCAGTGACAGGCACAAGCAAAGTAGAAGGAGAAACGAATCTTTCAAAGTTATTGAGTAAGTTCATTTCTTTTGAGAGAGAGAACCAAAAAAGAAGGAATTCTCTTTTGTAGGGGCGGTACTTCTGTTCAAAAAAACAAAAAAACTATGAGCTGTAAGGAAATGATGGAGCAGTGGTGGGGGTGGGTTCTGTTGGAAACTTGCTTTAGATACCCTTTTTGGGAATTTGAGAGACAAAAACAAAAGACAGAAACATCGGTAAAGTGATAGTTGTGGACTTGGATTGATGAGGGGTTAAGGAATCACACGTTACATTCCACAGTTCTCTGTATGGAATTCTCGTCCCAGTGACTTGGGAATGACCATTTTGGAGATCAGACATGTGGGGTAGTAGAGGCATTATCACAAAGAAAAAAAGGTTAGATCTTGCTCAAATCTTCTTTCAATTTGTGCTTTGTTGGCTTGACTAGTTGCACACGTTTTGACTTGATGTGCTGTGCTAAGAAAAAAGATACATCGCCTAACATTTTGACACAGGAGTCATTTATTTTGATAATGTACTTATTATCACTTTATCCTACTAAAATTTTTTTAAGAATCTATGTTTTTATACTTGTTTTTGTAATTTATTTCGTTAGCTTTCTTTTTAATAAAAAAAGATATATCACTTTCTTGCAAACCAAATTAGGGTTTTATTTTGTTCCAGTTCAATTTTAGGTTGAGTTTAATTTCAATAATTATAAATTAATTAAATTTTAAATCATATTTGAATTTGATTAAAAAATTTCAAATAACAAATAATGTGTTCAAATATAGAGCTAAATGTTTTAATTAAAAGAAAATTTAGAATAATATTCTTATTTAATATTAATTTTCAGTATATATATATATATCCCCTTTTCTTATAATTTATATTTTTGTATCAATTTTCAAAAAATAAAATAAAAATATTAATTCTTTTAATATATTTATTATTCCGTAACTTTATAATATAAATCAAATTTAACTTAAAAATACGTCTAGTAATATAATAGTCCTTTTTTTCACTGGTCCCTGCCAAGTCCTTTCGGAAAAGATGTTTTATTCTTTGTTTGTTTCAATCATCTGAAATTTTCTTGGGGTTAGAGCTGCGCAGAAAACAAGTTTTTAAAATTAAAATCGATAAATAGAAATTTAAAGCTTAAAAAATTAACTCATCGTAAAATTGGTTAAATATTAAATAAATTTGAAATTTTTGAGATAAGATTGAAGGAGACTTTCCTTAAATAAACATTAATTAGTTTATAAAAATCAATTAGTTTACAAAAATTCACTGATTAATAAACTAATTGATTGTTAACAACAAGAATTGTTAAAGTAAATTGAACCGAAAAATTAGAAACCAAACTAAAAATTGGCTGGTTCAAAATTTTTACGTTGAACCTTCTAAACCGATTTAAATTTTTAATCATAGATAAATAAAGACGAAAGAATTATAAAAAAGAGAATTATGTATGGAGATAATTTTTTAGGGTTAATTACAAAAAAAGCTCAAACTTTCGTCAAATTTTCAATTATAACTTGAACTTTAAAAAATATCAATAAAATGTTTAAACTTTCGATTTTTTTCAATTCAAACTCAAATTTTTAAAAATAGCAATAAAATGTTCAAACTTTCAATTTTTTTCAATTTTAACCTGATGTTAGTGTTTACATTGAGTTTGCTGACATGACTTACCTCTTGTTTCAAAAACCTTAACTATTAATACACATCAACTAAAATTAACACAACAAGCGAAAATTAATGAAGCACGTCGTTTAATCACATAATTAAAATGACATCATTGTTTAAAAATGATCTAAATCAAATTATGCAGTCCCGACGATCTTACGCATTGATTTTAGTTTTTCCTTTCATTTTCAATATGTTCTCTAAACACCCTTACCTTTTGATTTTCAAATTATGCAGCCCCGACGCGTTCACATTAGGGGCATCAAAAGAACGAACTAAAAATAAAGAGCTTACTGATACAATACGCTATAATATGAGAGTAATTTGAAATGTTAGAAGAACAAACAAAAAATAAATGACTGAAACTGAAAGCATTGGGAGAATAACAGATAACGTCGAACTAAATTTATAAAATATTTAAAGTTTGAACATTTTATTACTACTTTTATAAGTTTAGGCCAAAATTGAAAATTAGAAAATTTGGACATTATTTTGTTACTTTTTAAAATTCAAAGTTATAATTAAAAATTTGACGAAAGTTTAAGTTTTTTTAATTATCCTTATTTTTATCTTTACTACAAGTAAAAATAGGTACAGACGGCAATCAAAGATTTTTTTCAAAATTTACATTGAATTTTAAAAAATTAAAGTTTAATACTTGATCTCGAATACAAGTCTCATTAATTTATCGTAGTTAAGGATAATAATGGATTAATTAGGTCATTGGTGCCTATTATAAGTAATTAAAATTTAGTCCAAATTTAATTAAATTTTGAACGTATAATTTAAGTTGGTTAAGTTTTTATTTACATAATATTGACGTTAAGTTTTGAAATTTACATATCAAAATAACATTGTTTTTGTTTTTTAACTTAAAAATTGGCTCAACTTCTAAGTTTGAATTTATTTTTAAATTTGATATGCTCGAATTTAATTTATTGACCTTAATTCAAGTCTAGTCAACATTATAATTATTAATCACAATTGATTGACTTAAAAAATTATCAAATATAAACTCAGAATTAAACATAGATATTCAAGTTTGATCTTGAAGTTGAATACCAGTGTTCAAGGTTGAATATTGAGTTCAAATTTGAAATTAAACTTGATCCAATCAAATTTAATCTATTAACTTCAAGAGAATAATTTAAATTAAAGCTGAATTTAGGATATTTTGTCATTTATAATAACCCAATCAAAGTAATCATCAATAATCAATGTAATAACTATTGCTTAGTAAAAATCTCACTAAAATGTAGGGTCTAAAAAGGCCCTGTAATATACAGTCTTACCTTTAATTTTACTAAAATGCAAGCCTTGAGAGGTTTTGTACTATATAATCTTACTCTTAACTGATAAAGAAACTGTTTCTTAAGTACCTATCTGACAAAGAAGAAAGCACATATACATATACATTAACATATTAAATATTAGAATAAAAAAATAAAAATAGACCTAACAAATATTAATAATAATAAATACCAATAAATAAAATTGTATTAATAGTCAATGAAAAAATGATAAGTATGTATACAGTTTTACATATTATGAAATATTTTGATTATCACTAATACAAATACTTTTAAATAAATTAATTATAAAATAAATAAATAAATTGCAAAAATATATTCTTTAATAATTTAAATATCTCTTAACGTTAAATAGCTGAATGCCTCCCTTCTTCATAACATTTTCCTGATAAATGCTGTATAGCCTTTTGGGCTTAAACTCGCAACTCATAGCGAGCCCATCATGTACAAAGCCCAATCTCATCTTCAACACTAAACACTTTCTGGATAGGTCCAAACACCGAATCGTAGCCGTCCATCGGGAGTGAAAACCCTTGCACAAAAACCCTAATTTCCAATCTCCTCTCCCTATAAAGGACTCCCCGACATCTTTTTGGCTTCTACCGCTCTGAATGCTGGTTTCCAATCCTTGTTACATTTCATGCTCTATTTTGCCTTTCTCGTCTTATGCCTTTTGTTAATTTGTTGATCATCGTTTTCAGTCAATGATCCTTTTTTTTTTTGACCCAGATGGAATTGGTGATCATTTCTTAACCTGTTGCTGTGAATTTCAATTGGGTATGGCTATTTTTTGTTGTTAATGGCTTATAATCATTCGTTATATGAACATAGCGTTGAGATGTTTGTTTTTTTTATCTTGGGTTAGATTGCTGTTGGGTGATAAAGACGCTCTAAATTGATAATTTTGGTTTCAAGTTTTTGTCTAGTACTTTGTGGGGACTAAACGTCTGCCCCTTTAGCAGGATTTAGAGTGCTATAGGGATGAACAAAGTCCCTCACATTTAACTTTGGATCCATCCTATTCACTTTATCAGCGTTGTTTGATTCTTGGTTCCTTGCTGATCATTAGAGGGTGGAACATGAAAAAAGTTTCCATCTTGATGAATTGCCTAATGAGTGACATTGAGGATATATTTGATAGTTTATTGAGTCTTGTTTGTGTCATGTTCGCGCATGTGTGTTCAACAAATTCATTGTTGATCTGTTGATAGCTTTGAGCACTGGAGGTCAATGATGATAATTTTTAAGGCTTGTTTCTCAAAACATTCGCAGTGGCCGCCTAAGAGCTTTCGCCTTCGCCGGGCTTGAGAGTTTATGCTGTTTTCATCCTTCCTTGGATGTCTGAGACCTTCATATATTTTGTCTTAATAAATAACGTGTTTCTAGTTTGATTGACGAGCTTTGTACTTTGTGCCTTCATATTTTCAAGATAGGCTTCTAACCAAATTAATTCATTTAATGTTCAGTTTATTTTCTTTTTTTAAATTAAAAGCTAAAGTTGTATAACTTGGTCTGTTAGAGCTTGCCTCAAGAATGTTTTCTTCTTGGTTTGACAGGTCTTCTTTTAATCAGTGATAGCAATAATGTATTCCTGTTTATGCAATCTAATTCGAATTGGTAGTTTGCCAGTGTACTTGTTTGATACTGTGATTGGCATACTTGATATGTTTATTTGTTGGTTAATGTTTTCCTTTGAATTTATTTTCAATTTGTATAATTTGAAACCAATGATGAATTTGGATATAAATTTCTCACGACGGTCGTCTGAGACACATCATGTGTTTTCACTGATGCATTGATCCAATGTATCTGATGGTTTCATCTCTGGTTTTACCACACTCATATGTCTATATTAGATATATCCTTTTTGCACATTGGCTTCGGGACTCTTGTTAGCTTTATCATATGAATGAGACTTGCTGCCTTTTGTTTGATTAGGTTGGGAAATTACCAGTCCATAACTTAGTCATGTATGCTTGAAGTGAGGCAATCACTGGGTATGCAGTTGCTTACATGCTTATTTTAATTTTTAGAAAACAGCTACGGTTGAGAACTGAGCATTGTGATGATATAATTTATCTGATACATTTCATGACAGGATAAATACCTCCTACTCATACTGAATGCTCCTCGCTTTAAATTCGATTTCTCTTTTAATCATGATTGCTTTTTGCATTAAAGTTTTTTTAAATGTTGGTCTTTCTTTATTTTCTTAAATACTTTCAGATGTTATTAACATAATGAAGTTTAAGGTTTTAGTGGTATATCTTGATGATGATTTGTATTGCTTTGAGATCTATTAGTCCTTGAAATTTGTTACCATTTTCTAGCTGAGCTGGAACTCAAGCATTTATTGATTAATGCTATTGACGTGGGTTTGTGGGTTTATGCATGTTTGATTATGCCAATCTAGGTCTGTGATGTTAACAATGAAGGCTTGTTTCTTAAAACATTCGCAGTGGCCGCCTAAGAGCTTTCGCCATTCGCCAGGCTTGAGAGCTTGTGCTGATCCAATCCTTCCTTGGATGTCTGAGACCTGAACATAGAATTCTCATATATATATATATCTCAAGCATTTATTGATTAATGCAAGATCAGTAGCTTTGTTCACAAACAGTGTCTCAGGTGACAGAGTGGTAGTGACGTGGGTTTGTGGGTTTATGCATGTTTGATTATGGCCATCTAGGTCTATGATGTTAACAATGAAGGCTTGTTTCTCAAAACATTCGCAGTGGCCGCCTAAGAGCTTTCGCCATTCGCCAGGCTTGAGAGCTTGTGCTGCTCCAATCCTTCCTTGGATGTCTGAGACCTGAACAAATAATTCTCATATATATATATATGTGGGTGTGTGTATATCTCTTTACCTCAAGAGTTGGCTAATGATCAGAATCAGACTTGAATATAAAAATATTTTGAGTTTGGTGGCCGTCACCATTCCCATTTCCTTCCTCGTATTCATTCCAGGAGATCGTTTCAATTATGCTGTTGTAACCTTCCTTGGATGTCTGAAAGATATAAACTTGTTTTTGTTTTGACGTCTGTCCAAGTGCAGTTTATTGTAAGAATTGTTTGGATAATCATTTATTTATTGTTCTTTTTTGAGTCTTTTTCTGTATCAATAAAAAATTAAAACGTTATTATTTTAATAAATTAATGTTGATATCTATAATTTTAAAGGTGACCAATGTTAGGAACAGTATTGTTAAATATGGGATATGATATTATTTACAAAATTTCATGTCACAGTATAATAAAACTATGTATGTAATTTAGTTAGGGCCGTTTGGTTTTATTTTTGTTTGTTTTTTATTTATTTACAATGTCAACATTAAATAATTAATAAAATAATCAATCAATTATATTTAATCAAATATAAAAAAAATTCATACAAAATATAAACTTAAAATTAAGTCAAGTATTCATATAAAGTACAAATTTGAAATGTTCAAAATATAGAATACTGCCTAATATAAAAGTGTGAAATTAATAAGAATTTCATATGCAATAACATAAAAATAGAATTATAATGGAGTGCTTGGTTGATGAGTTTGAGAATGATTAATGGGTAAGGAATGAAAAGTGAGTAGTTGGCTGTTGATTATCATTATAGAAGCAATAATTTGATATCCTACTTTTGAGGAATCTTTCATACCCTCTATTTAGTAGATAAATGAAACTCATTCTTTAATAGTTAGTCATTTTTTAAAATATTTTTAATAATAATTAATTAATTATAACTAATTAATTAAAATATAATTAAGTAATTAATTACACTATAATTAATTAATTAATTAAAATATTATTATTAATTAAAATATTGTAATTAATTAAAATATTAGTATGATTTATTTAATCACATTATAATTAATTTAAATATTATTATTCATTAAAATATAATTATTTATTTATTAAAATATTGTAATTAATTAATTACAATATAATTAATTAAAATATTAGTATTAATTAATTAATTATATTATAATTAATCAAATATAAATAATTCATTAAGTATAATATAATTATTTAAAATATAATTCATTAATTCATTAATATATTGTAATTAATATTTTTTACAAACTAACCACTATCAATAATAATAATAATAATCATTTCTTCCACTTAACCAACCATTATAATTATAATGATAATATTCATTTTCATTTATCACTATATTCATTCTTATTCCTATTACCATTTCTCTAAGCTAGCCAATCGCCCCCTAAAGCGACATAGTCCAATCCAACTGCCTTGTTTGCATCATATTTTTAAAAATATCCCTATAAAGTTCATAATCATATAAAGCTTTCACAATTTTTCTATATTTCACATAGTTAACACCCAATTCATCTTAAGAATTTAGGCATTCCATCATTATGTTAGAATGTTGATCTATTATCTGCAGTGGATGATGTTTCACTCAATTTGTTCTCAAGTAAATCATTCTTCCTTTTTGGTTGTTCACTGAGCTTTTTCTACAATATTAGAATGTGTCTTCTTTGCTTTCTTGTTCTTAAGAGACTTTTTTCTTTTAGACGGAAAACTTTTATCTTAATTTTCTTTTCCATTATACAAGTAATCTTCATCAACATCATTTCCATGTTCCTCTTCTGTGCTGTTTGATAGAGATTTAGTTGATGGATGAGCATATACATCAGTTTTAGTAATATCTCAAAAAATATATCACAAGTCTAAACATTCCTTACATCATTTCTTCCTGAATCTGTGAGTCATTTTATCCAACTATATTGATGAAAAAGATAAACGAGAATCAATATTATATAATATAATATATTAATAAAACAAAAGACATATTTTACCTTAAGTAGATTTTCCCAACATTCATTTGTAGCATTAACTTCATTATTAAAAGAATTATAATCAATTTCTGTTTCTTTGAGTAAGTTTTTTAAATTCTTTAATCTAGCCCTTAATCCATTATACTTATTCTTCAACTGAATATCAGTATACTCCTTATTGAATTTTGTTTGTAGCGTTTTAATATTCTTCCAACCAAATTTGGAAAAGTAGTATTCGTTCAATTTCCCTTTTTCACTTCTTCAACCATCAAGGAGATTAAATACATCTCTATAGTATTATTCCATACTCCATCTTTTTCATTTACTTCTGTACAATCACTGTAATCATTCATATTGTTCAAGCCTTCCATCACTAAATGTAATCACATATACGTGACATCAATCACAATAATTTTTAAAGTATTAAATGCTAAATATAGTTTAAAATAAACATGCGACAATCATAATAATTTCTAAAAACAATCGTTGTCTAAATTTGTACGCAAATTAAATTTTTACTATATGTGAAAATCTGGTAGCAAAACCATTGCTATAAACCATGTGCGCATTTCTTCATTTCGGCTTCATCTTAAGGTAATAAGCCACTTCGATAGGATTCACAAACAAATGCATTTAATGTAACTATGGCTACATATATATATCAAATTCAACTAATGTGTAAATGCATTTAATGTTTCAGTTCTCCACAGTTATAAGCAACAATAAGCCACGTGAAGACAAGAAACACTTTATAATAAATGACATTATTACTTGAAGACAAGAATAAGAACTCACATACAAATGCATTTAATATTTCAGTTCTCCACACTTATTAAGGAACAATAGCTATTACGTGAAGACAAAAAATGTGAGGACTACGTGAAGACTAGGCTTCACCTAGGGATGACAATGGGTAGGGTTCGGTTCGGGTTTTACTCTACCCATATCTATATCCATTTTTTATAACTCAACTCATATCCATATCCATCGATTTTTACGATTTACTACCCATATCCAAATCCATTGGGTTGTTCGGGTTTTTGAATATCCATCTGGTTGTATAACACATAAAAATATAACTTCTAAATAAAAAATATAAAGAGTAGATTTTTGCAAATGCTTCAAATCAAAATAACTTTAATAATAATAAGTCAAGATTTTGATTTGTATGTATTAAAAAAATCATAAAATTGGAATAA
>JANITW010000236.1:1504118-1517544 GCA_027564335.1 Erythroxylum williamsii
TTATGTGACAAGAAGATTCCTTTAAAACTTAAGGGGAAGTTTTATAAAACGGTGATTCGTCCAACCATGTTATATGGGGCGGAGTGCTGGCCTACTAAGCGTAGGCATATAAGACAGTTGTTGGTAGCAGAAATGCGTATGCTTAGGTGGATGTGTGGTTTTTCCAGTAGAGATAAAGTTAAGAACTGAGTGGTGAGAGAGAGACTACGGGTAGCCAGCTTTGCCGACAAGTTGAGAGAGACTAGGCTTCGGGGGTATGAGCATGTGCGGAGGAGGCTCGTTGATGCTCCGGTACGGAGCTGTGAGGGCATAACACTTAGAGATTATAAGAGGAGGAGAGGGAGGCCGTACAAGAATTGACGAGAAGTGATCAAGGCAGATATGTCAGAGTTATCCCTTAATGAGGTAGTTATTCAGAATAGAAAAGTTTGGCAGGTTCGGATAAGGGTAAATGATTAACTGTTCTAATTACCCCATCCCTTTACTTAATGAGTGACAAAAAGGGATGAACTTTATATAATACTAGGTTCTTGCAGATCTATCATCCTTCAGGTATTCCCTCTCTTTTTAAATATGTACACTAATTTAGTATTTATTTGATTACAAATAATTTAAGATATCGAATAATATTTTAAATAAAAAAGCATTGATAAAAGAAAACCGCGTTATTAAATTATGAAAACTATTGAAAATCTCTGTTTACTTTGGTTGGTGTAACGTGTAAGAAGTAAGAACTAAGAAGTAGAACAGAGACGCACAACAAAGTTTTCTGTGTTGACTTGGTAGCCAAGAACAAAAACCTCTACTTGCACACAATTCCCAGTCAAGCTTCTTCTTTGATTATTCCATGTTAATCTCTATATGATCCATCTTTATTGTTTCATGTCTTTTTCAGTTCTGCACTAGTTCTCTCTTAACGCCGCCTAAAACTTGCTGTTTGAGAATGAAAATCGAAGGAGATAAAGCTTTGTGCTTCATAGTCCATAACGTCCGCCGTGCGTTGAAGTTCTCTTCTGGGTTTCATTTACCGGTCGCCGGACTATTGGGTGTGGCCGGTTTGATTCTGGCTTTGAGAGACTGGAATTTCCGGAGTCTCAGTGGTTTATCTTGGTTGGCTAAAAAAGATGGTCGCTTGGAAAAGTTGTTGTTTGTTCCTGGATTGCAGAATCTTGGCAATAATTGCTTTTTGAATGTTATATTGCAGGTTTGGTTAACTTTATAACTTGGGTATTATTGTTTATGGTCTGAATCGGTATAAGTTGCTCGGTTTTGTTTGTTTTAGGAGAAATTTCTGGGAAAACGTAAAGGGAAGATAGAAATGAAGGAAACCATTTAGTTATTTTCAAAGATTTACTTCTCTCGACAGTTCTAATTTGAATCGTCGACGCAAATTTTATCAGGCTCTAGCTAGCACTTCAAGTTTTAAACTTTTTCTTCAAAAGGTTATGGAAGACTGTGAATCATCCACTGATGTCAGCTGCAAAGATGACAGCGGAAGTTTACAGCTGACATATGCTTTGGGTGATTTATTAGAAGGTATGTATATGATGAGTACAATGAATCATTCCTTAATTTTAGTGAACAAAGCTTTGAGTTTAATATAGGGATGTTTCTCCCTTTGTAATATTGAACTGTTGGATGTTTTACTAAATTGTCGTTACTTTGTTGGCTATTGTAACAAAACAGTTGCAATTGAATCACTGTGATGTTATGCCTAAATTTTTATTCTTTTAAGGCTAACAAGTTAAAGCACTTTGATACTTACTCTTGTATTATCATCTACTGTCCATTTATGAAAACTGTGTAGTATGATCATTCTAACTTTGTTAACAAGTATTTTGTTTAGAATTATCTACATCTTGTGGAGGGAGAGTTGTATTGACTCCAAGAAGGGTTATGCATGCAATGTCTAATTATGTTTAGGATTTCAATCTAACAAGCCAACAGGTATGGTAGCTTTTTTTTGAGTTATTTGAACTTGCAAAGATTTTTCTTTCTATTGATTCATGATTTATGCAAGAATAGGATGCGGAAGAAGCATTTCTTCATCTTTTGTCTTCCTTACGAGAAGAATTCTCCGATTGTTATCCTGGAAGTCAGATTTCTCTGACAGATGCTTTAAATTCTTCAAATTTAAGGATACTCACAGCAAAGGATGAAATCCAGAATGAGCAAGAACGATGGCAGCAACACTTCCTTGGACCATTTGATGGGATTCTGGGCAGTGTTTTAACTTGTAAAAGTTGTTCATCTGAGGTTTATACAAGTTTCCTAGCTTATCATTAATATTATGAAATAATTGAAATGATTCCTCTTGGTCTTCAGAGTACATGTCTAGAATTATGCTCTATTTGTTTGGTATAGAACGTGATGATTGCCTTGCATACTTATTAAGGATAAATATCTTGTATGACTTGGAACTTCAATAGCAACATTCCAACATGAATTCAAATTTTCTATTTGAATACTTTATTACTTAACGTTTTTTATCTTCTCCTATCTTTTAGTTCCATTACATTTATTGTGCTTCTATCATCCTGCAGATCTCAATGAATTTTCAATTTTTTCATAGCTTGCCTCTTTTGCCAGTGCTGGAAAGTGGTGCCACCATTGTACGTTAAAAAAGAAGCCTTTGATATTTGGTATTCAGCGTATTCAAGCCTATCGATTATGTCTATTTTTAACCTTATATCTCTCATATGACTCATACTCAAGTTTTATTTGTTTGTAAACTGTAACTAGATGCCTGGATGTACTTTGGGGGATTGTCTAAAGCAGTTCTTTGTTGTTGAACTAGTTGAGAATTATAATTGCAGCCATTGTTGGCACATAGCTGCATTAAAATATTTGAGCCTAAAAGAAGCAGAAGAGGTAATTCCTTTGCTTTCATGGTTTAGTTTTTTCCTTATAGTCACGTGACTACTTCTTGTTTCAGGTAGAGATTGAAAAACTTAGGAGATGCAGACACGATTCTTGTACCTGTCATAGTCTTTCTAGTCTTAAAAGCCTGCCATGGTCCAGTGATTTTTCACATACAATCAGGCAACTAAGTCTTGCTAGGTGTCCTATGGTATGAACTATGCTCTGAACTACTGTTAGACTACGTCCGAATTCATCTAGATTTCTAGTAGTTAATATCTATGAAGACTTTCCTCCCATGCAGATGAGCAAGTGACTGAATTATTCAGAAAACCATTTCCTGCATTTAAATTGCCTGCAAACTTGTAGATGTACTGATCAGACTAAATGTGTTTTTGCAGATTCTGTGCATTCATTTACAACGTGCTTCGGTAAATCAGTTTGGAGAATTAGTTAAACTTCAGGTATTTAATTTTTGATCCTTGGTGGCATTTGAAGTTTAAGTTCACTCGCGCTGCTTTGAAAGTGTTCTATTAATGATTTAAATGCAATAAGAAAGTGATGGTGGATTGCTTTGCTTGACAATTGTAGGGCCATATCAAGTTTCCATTGATTTTGGAGCTGCTTCCATTCATGTTGGAAGAGCAACAGTATAATAAAGCTGGCCTTCTTCCGAACCATTTCAGTTTGAAGTTCAGCCCTAGAATGCAAGATTGCATGTATGCACAGAACAAATGCTCGAAATCATTAGCAGCAGATCTATCTGCATGCATCCAGAACATCTCGTCTTTTGTGGGAGAATCCAACTTGTACCGAAGCGGAAAACATTCAAAAGCAACCTATACCAATGTAGGCTTCTTAGATAATGATCAGGTACTTAAAATGGTCAGATATAGCATCTTATGCTTTTGTTCTAATGTTAATACTAATGAACCTTTTGCATTCCTGAGAATGAAGTGCTTAAAATTAGTGGACGAGCATCACATATGCCTTTTGTCTTGTCTAGGCAAGACTTAGGAGGTAAGAGTTAGTGGGCATATTAACGAGGAATGTTCCAATCATGGTTTTGAAACCCGGACCGGACCAGCCGGTTTGACCGGTGACCGGTAGGCTATCCGGTCCGGGTGACCCCTAAAAACCAATCCTTAATTGAACCAGTGCGAACCGATCAATTGACCGGTTAAATCGGGATTGATCGAACTAGTTAGCCACTGGTTCAATGAATTTTGTTTTTGCTTTTTTTCTTTCTAAAACATTGATGGGTTTTTTGATTTTTTTCAAAAGTAAAACCCACCTTTTTTCCAAAAATCTAACAGAAGTACAAAACCCAAAGGACCCAACCGGTTATTTATATTTATTTGGTATATTTTTTATTGTTTTTTAATATTACTAATATTATATATAATTATTGTGTAATTATGACGTCACACCGGTTCGACCAGTGTTTGAACCGGTCGTCGGTCGAACCGATCAAACCGGTGACTAGTAAAGCCTCCGGTTCGACGTCCAATACGGGTTTTAAAACCTTGGTTCCAATTCTCTTTGACCTGCAAACTTCGGCCCTAGAGAAATTGCTAATGTATATACTTTCTATGAAGGAAACATCAGTCTGAAACCTGTTATGCTAGTTCAAGACATGCAACAAATTCAGTTTGTATTTGTGTCCATTTTCACAGGTGCGTGCAAATTCTGAACCAGGCCTTTCAAAACCTTACGCATATCGCCTTGCTTCTGTTGTGGAACACTTTGGAAGAGCTGGAGGTGGACATTATACTGTTTACAGAAGTGTGAGAACCGAATCCCACGAGGAACATCTTGACGGAAACGTCAATCCTCCCCCAGTGCAATGGTTTTGTATCTCTGATTCTGAAGTTCAGGTTGTTTCAGAGGATGATGTTCTCAATGCAGAAGCTAGTTTGCTCTTCTATGAGAGAATTCTTGAAAGCTGAAAAAAACTGCAGTTAAACGTACCACACTTTTAGTACTCTCCATAGCAGCTTCACAAACCTGAATCCAACTTGATAACAGCACGTGCACAGTGGAATGAAATTCCAAATCAGTAAACAAAAAGATTCTTTCATGCTCAATGTCATGTTGCTCAAAAGACATGCTTTTTGTTTGTTCAAAAAGTACAGACATTGTATTCTATTACAGGAAATACTGAATGTTTATGTCACAGGACATAAGGGCCTATTGTTTGCTTTTCAACAAAAAACTTGTGAGGTTCAGGATCTTTTCTGTTATTTAAGCAACTTATCATCAGTGTTGAAAGTAACTTTTACACTTGATTGTGATTTCTTGATCTGATTATCATTGAATGATGATGAAAAAAAAAACTTCTTTAAATACCATTGAGTACACATATATTTACACTTGTCTCCAATAATGTTGGTTGTTAATGTAACTAAAGGTGATATGACTTTTTTTTTTAAACATGGTTTTTACTGTTTTATATATTTCAAGTAATAGTTTGTCTCCATATTATCATGCATGCATGTCCCATTATTTATACCAACTATTCATAATATTCAAACTTTGGTAGAGTTTTTATAGATACTAATTTTAATATTAAATAGCATGAAATATTGAACAAGAATCTAGAAAATTGTCTTAGATGAGAGCTCATTTTCAATTTGATTAAAGTTAAATTTCAGTTCTTCAAAAAAAAGAAAATGGTTAAACTTGTTACTTAACAATTAGTTTATCTGAAATATGTAATTTGTGAGTTATTATATATACTTAATAACTTATCCAATACCAATACACATTTGAAGAATACTAGCTAAATGCTAGTTTTATCAAAACAAAAATATAAAAAAAAGCTTACAAAGAGATCGAATTAAATTGAATAAGTCGATGCTTGATATTGTCTGGTAGTTTAGTTATCAAAGCCTTAAATTCAGTTTAACAAACATCAAGTTTGATTAATCTTAATTCCCTCTTCTTACCAATTTATGCATCAAGTTAAACCACTCTAATTTAATGTTATATCGATCTTAATCCTTCTCTATAGTATTCTCTCTAAGTTAATCCAATATTCAATTCTAACATAAAGAAAATAATTAATCAAAATAATATATATTTGTCAGATAAAAGTAGATATAACAAGATCACTATTTTATTATAATGACATTGATGAGTTTCTTTAATTAGAATTTAAGACCAAAATTGAAAATTACAGACAAGATTTAGCTTGCTCATGTGCTCTCTTTCTGTGTCTGATATGGAGGTGTTGGGATCTGTCCCTCCCTCTTTTGCTACTGGTGTTCTTATTTCAGATATCCAATAATAAGTATTATCACAGTTTACTAAAAAAAATAAAAAACTCTACTGTATTATCATAATAACTTGTAATTATAAAATTTGTAATCAGCTGTTTTAAAAGTTTGTAATAATAGTCTGAGGTATATTCTTCCCTTTTCTTACTTTCTTGTCACTTTTTTCAACCAGAAACAATATCCAAGAATGCAAAACCTACCCATCAGAAACTAACAGTAGAGATTAAGTAGGAATTTTAAAGAAGATCAAACATAAACTTTATATAATTATATAATTAATTTGCAGCTGTTTCAACAATATCATTCTGGAGTCTCTTTTCACAGTAAATGAAATTAACAAACAGAAAAAGAAAGTTCTGCAGAAGCTGCAAAATTTCCGACTTTTTGTCTAACTTTCAAAGCCAAAAATGAACACTCTACTGATATGCAGAAAGGATCCGACTACTGCTACGTACTACGTATGTAGTTATATTGCATGAAAAGCTAAGTATAGCTATGGTTTATATACAATATACTAGGGTTTTTTGCTCTCCTGTGGAGGAAAAATCGTAGAGAAGTAGAAACAAGAAGAGATTTAACACAACTTGCAGTCCTGTTTCACCCCAATTTTTTTTTTTTCATTTTAGTTATGTATTGGAGGCTTCTTTCTTGCAGGTGTGTAATCCATCCCCACCAGTTCATCAGGATCTGGCAATCTTTCATTTCCTTTGGATGTCTGAAACTCGTTTTGGTCCTTCTCTACTTGATGATTATCAGCCTCCTTTAACAGCTTCCGAGCTGCAAAAAGTTAAAGAAACCACTAATCAAAATTCTAAATCAAAACCTTCAAAAAACGATGAGATTCTCAAGTTCTTTTGACCATAAATGTGAGATATGATCAAGGGGAGTAGAATTCTTACCTGTGACAGTGTTGGACACGAAGCAAAGAAGGAAAAAGGTCACAAGAAGTAGATCCATGCACGAAACCTTTGCCATATCAGAAATAAAACAGAAAAGAAGTCTTCTCTGATAATAATCTGAAAAGGGTTCGCTTTGTTTGCTGGGTTCTTGAGATTGATCTCTTATATAGAGGAGGTATAGAGGTTAAGTTACCTATATGCTTGGACATGTCTTGCTTTGGAATGTGACCTTATGTTTTGTAGTAACTCTACGTGAGCCAAAAGAGGGTCTTGTTAGTGTCAATATCAATGTCTACCTGTTGTCTTTGCATCGAAGTGGTTGCTCAGACATGATTCGAACTTTTGGAAAACCAGAAATCAGTGACTTTCTGCAAATTTGTCAGCCAGTTAGGGCAGGCCACTTTGTGTCGGTATAGTCATGATCTATGCCAATCAAAAAAATCATGAGTTTCACTTTAATTTAAACACTACTTGAGGTCCACATGACATTTTCTACTTATATATATATGAATTTGTTCTTATGTATAAGATCATATCTTAAGAGTTCTTGTAAAATAGTGTTGAAGGTTCTTTCAAATTAAATACTATTGATACTAAAATTAGAAGGTAGAGATTATCGGTGATTACCTCCGCTTTCTTCCAACAACCAGTCGAGATGTGGGTGCATTCCAATCTCCTCCAGCATCCCCACACACTTCAATGGGACGGAGCTACGATCTTCGAGGTGGCTTGTTGGATGTTTTGGATGTTGCGGAACAAATCGTTATTCGAAACTGATTTTGTTTGGTCGATAGATGGTACGAAGGCGGTTATTGCTTATGTTGAGTGAATTGAGCGAGCGAGAGCGGTAGAAAGTAGCGTGGTCCCCACTGGGGCCTCCCGTTGGGGAGTCGAGTACGATGGACGGTTCCCCCGGCATCCTGGATCAAACTCAATACGGACGAATCTTTCACACCGGGCCAGGATCTCGCTACAGCTGGGGGTCTCCTCCGAGATCACCAGGGCTAGTGGTGTGGTGGGTTTCTCCAACATATTGGTCGCGGGGCCTCCATTTTGGCTGAATTATGGGGCGTCCACTCAGGACTCACCCTCGCCTGGACTTTTGGTTACTGTCGGGTCATCCTTGAACTAGATGCCCTCGAAGTCATTAATTTGCTTTCATCCCCCATCTCAGACACTGATAATTATCATGTTCTATTGGCAGGTATCCTAGGATTGCTCTAGCATGCATGATTGGGAGGTTCACGTATATCACATTTATCAGGAGGGTAACCAGTGCGCTGATCAGTTGACTGTTGTGGCAGGCTGGCAGATCCCAGGCCTCCATCTACTTCGAGAGCCTTTGTTGATAGTCCAGAACCTACTCCGACGGGACCGACAAAGCATCGAGTACCGCAGAGTTTTGCGCGAATTAGATTAATTGTGTTTTAGTTCCTTTGTACTAAAAAAAAAGAAGAAGGTAGAGATAATAATAACTTACTTCTCTTATGAACATTATTCTTTTGGTTTATCCATAAGTTTAAGAGCTATTTCATAAGATAAAAGATATAAATCTTTCCTATCCTCAATCCTTAAATTTTCAAAAAAAAAAATTTAATTTTTAGTTTTTTAGAAAAATTAATATCAATTAAAAAATAACAATAAAATACATTCGTTATAAACATCACAAATGTACTAATCTAATGTTACATGCATGTTGATTGAACTAAACTAATTAAATGTGACTTAAATTAATACTTTATTACAATTATATCAAATTATTAACTTATGTTAAATTTAATTAATTTTGCTCTGATTTAAAAGTTGACTTTATACCGTATTAGTAATATTTGATTTGTCAACATCTTATGTTTATTCCATGTGTGTTTCATTGTTATTTTTTGTTTGACGTTTGAAAGAATGAATTGAAAATTGGATGGAGTTTTTTTCAAAAATTTTAATAGTTAAGAGATTTTTCTAAAATTTCTTAAACTACAAATAATGTTTTTGTCAGTTTTCCTATTATATATAAGGCAAACATAACAAATAAGAAATTTTGTATTAGAAAGTGATCCAAATCAAGAAAAATTCAAAATGTGAATTTGTCTAACACCAAATAATAGGTTATCAAGAAACTCAAGATAGCATTTTGCAAAATGAACTCTATCATCTATTTATGAAAAAATTGTAACTTGATATATTTGTTACTTAGGTCTCAAGAAGTATAAATATATTGTTGTTTATCTTTAATGGGACGACTATAAGGGTATGATCTTTCCTTATTTAAGGAAATTGTTTTTTATTTAAACAATTATGTTATAGTGACTCATATTTATTTGTATATTTAATCACATGTTTTGCATTATACTCTTACCTCTAAATCCATGATAATGTATTTGGTATAGTGAAAATTAGATTAGAAATACATCTCTAATTTTGATAATTTGAGCTCTAGTAGATAAATGAAATAAGAACATTGTTATGTGGTGAGATTTGAACATGGAGACAAACCCTAGCTAGGTGAAAGAGAAGATATAAACAAATGGTTTAATTAGTTATTATATGTATACTTAATTAAAAAGGGATTAATTGTGTAATTTGGGATTATTAATCATCCAAAGAACAAAGCATTAATGAATGGAGGGTGAAGAACCGACAAGGATGGAAGCTGCAATCATTTTCATATCAAGCATGAGTGTAATGCATGGGAAAATCACGTGAAATCCACGGTGGACAATTTGTTTATTGGACCCTCCTTTGTCTACTAAACAAATTACATTCACTAAACATGATTAAACCTTCCTAATTATCTCTTAAGATACGGACGTTATGCTAAAGTAGAACTCAAATTATTGGAAGACAATAGACAATTATGTCAAATTTGATGACAACATAACTTGGAAGGTATTAGTATATTTCTACAATTTAAACTTCAATTAGATTAATTCGGTAATCTATTTCAAACCAACTAACTAGTATTCAAGTATATGAAATTTTCGTGTAAGTTCGAGTATCATAATTTAAGTTAAAATTTGTATATATAAGCTAAAACTTCAACTTATGATTATAAATTGTTATCTTTTTGATTGATTAGAAAAAGTATATTAATTAACGAAATAGTGAAATAACAATAACATTTTATTGAATTTTTTATTTACTATATAAGAAAAGTATTGAAAACTAAGAATTAACTATTTTGTTTGATTGAAACATAAATAAGTTGATTAAGATTACATTAAATGATTGTTTGTATCTAAGATTTTGGATTGAATTGTTGACTTGAAGCTAATTTTTCTTGTTCACAAATCATGCTTCAATCAACAACTTGGTTTGTTTGTGATGGGAGACAATATAATTGAGGATGGGGCTGCCTTTAACACAAAAGACTGGCCATCTTCACCAAATATTTTAAACTATTATGTGGAAGACATTGTATCACTCACATTTCACAATTCCTTCCTAACCATAAACTAGTTGATTTGAAACCATAAATTTTGATGAGGTATGTTACCAAGACATGACTAAATCAAGATCTAAATAAAGACATTTTGATCAATAAAACCTCCAATTCGTTAGCTAAAACAATATTATTTTAGTCTGTTATGTTAAAATTACGTTGTTTTGTCTGAATTAATTTATATCAACCGAGTAAAACTTAAAAACTTAGCGAACCTGAGATTGAGTTAGATGAAAACATGATGAGTTTACTAATATTAATTAGATCTGAGTTTGACTTAATTCTGAATTATTAATTCAATAATTATTTCATTCTAATTGAGTTTGTTGCTTAAGTTCATGTCATGTCTAGTGATGAGTCTAAGGAGTGTTCTAGCCTACGGTCTATCACATGCCACGCACCATGGCTTGAGCTATGTTGGGTCGTTTACACCATCAAAGGTTGTCGATTTGGAAGCTGTTTTTGGAGTCTTTTGGATCAGACATTGGAAGGTGGTTGCTATCACAATTATGTGCCTGTCTTGGAAATTGTTGGGATATAGTTTTATGTCATTTTCATATTTCTTTTGCTTTTTCACATATGTTTATTTTATTTTATTGCTAGTTCTTAATGAGGTAATATGGGACAAATAGAGAGGTACAAGGATGCAAGATCACATGTATGTGTCTGCTTATCTTCTCTACTTGACATTGACAAAATTGGATTGGCCTAGTGAAAAGCAGTCTCTAAAAGTCTACTCTAATGAATTAGTTATAAGATTTTAAATATTGAATTTATTTTTTGTAATAAATAATCCTATTGGGTATTTTATTTTATGAAAAAATAGGTCTAAGAAGTACATTGGGCTGAGCCTAGCACTATCAAATCAACTCCTATGGACTTGGAAGATTCTTACAAAAATAATTACACATGCAAGCTAATACTACCAAATGGGGGATTAATTTGTATAACTACTAAACTTAGAATGTTGAATTGTATTACATTAAGTAACTTCAATCATACTTAAATTTAGGGTTAGTAAATTGGATATAGTCTGACCTAAAATTAATGAATTAGATGTAGCCTAGCTCAGTCTGGTACAAATTGAAGTTAATATGTCAATTTGAATTGAACATGGCATATCTGAGTTGATTAAATTTTAAATCAAAGTCGAGTTTAAGAAGCTAACATGAATTTTAACTTGAATAGTCTAGACAGTGTAAACTTCCTTTACAATACATCGTTGATTTAATTTACTTCCCAAAACAATACCATTTTGGTCACTAAATTTAAGAAACTCAAAATTAAAATAACTACATTTTTTATGGTTTAAATGAACATGGGTTGAACTCGGGCTCGTTTAATTCATTACCAAATTTAACCAAACCAAAATGATATTGCTAGAATAATAAATAATATATATTTGATATTATCTATTAATAATTCTATTTATCTACTAAAAAATTATAAACTATATATCTAATAAAAGAATAATTAGAGATTTCATTTTAATTTCAACTTGAATCAATCTAAATTCTGGCTTAATAGCTCATATTAGATATTAATACAATCCAACTTATTATTATTTCTTCTTGACTTAAATTTATCAATTAATTTGCTAATCGTGTTAACATTTAAAATAATAATATATATTTTTTTGAAAATTTATCCGTTACAAACTCCAAATATAATAGCATAAATTTGTGTAGTTCTACGAACAAAGAAAACAATAATAAACAAAAGGAGGCAGCTCAAAACAGTGAGGGGAGTCATGCAATGAAGCCATATGATGAACGTAACCTATCATTGGAAACTCAAGTTGGTGTACCAACTTTTCATAGTCTAAACCTTGTCTAATCCGAAGAGTTTTGATACCTTCTCAGGGTCAAGAGCTCGCAAATCTAACGTAGAAAACGAACGTTGATGGTTAGGCATTCCAGTTCCTCCATTATGGTTGATCATGTCTTTTATGGTGGCCTGTAAAAGCGTGTAGTTCTGTATGTTCTTGATGGCATTTGGATGAGCATCGCTTCTTCGACCTCTCTTTTCATTGGTGCGAAGAATGGGAGAGAAAGATGGACGCAGACTGTGTCCTTCAACGATCGGTTTTAGAATAGAGGATGTGTCACTTGCGCTGGTTCCTGCTTCTGTCTCAGGGCCACTTACGCTTGGCTCCGAAATGGTCTAAACAGAGAAGAAGATCAGAGCTTAGACACAGAAAAATCGTTTGCTCCTTCTGAGAAGTTGGTTGATACACTTTAAGCATCATCGTTTCTGTCTTTGTTTTGATACCCGGAATCTACTTGATGGACAGTAACGTAACCCATGCAGATAAGATAACCGAAACCTTATAGGCACACACATGTCAAAGAAAAAAGAAAACAAAAACAATTAATTTAAAGGTTACCTGCGATACTTCCGATACAAGGGGAGGAAAACTGTAATGAATATGGCGGATATGTGGGGGAGAGAGGGCAGCTTTGCCTTACCTTGCACCTATACGAAGTACCTTACCCCCAATCGCACCCTAACTGACGGCTGTTAAAGCAAAAACGCGGACCATGTCCACTGAACCAAACATGATAATGAAGAGAAAGAACGAACTTACAGTATAATCCATTTTTCTTCTAGTAACTTTGGACGCCATAATGCTTCTTCTCCCAGTCCCCATACACAACAAAACAAATAAATGAAAATAAAACCGAGTAAGGGAGAGTGAGAGAAACCTTAGGAGCTTTTTCGAAAGTTCATGCACGTAGTCCTCGCCAAAACACCAGTGTCCATCGTCGTAAATTTGCTGGGAACTGGCGGAGGTGGTGTCCTCTTTTCCTGCATATATAACCAAAACAATAAAACTGGCTATTACCTTCACCGAATGAAGGATCGTACCGAATATGTTGTCAACAAAATGGCTTGCATGCAGGTGCTTCAGCACTTGATCTTTTCGTATATTGATGAGACGCTTTCGGTTGCTT
>JANITW010000236.1:1524249-1546514 GCA_027564335.1 Erythroxylum williamsii
ATATAAAGATATCCAAATAAAATTTGATTTAATAATTAAAATATATTTCAATTAAATATTACTTTATAAATAAATTTTAAAATTTAAATTATTTATTTTATTATAATAATATAATTTTATTAATAATTTGTTAATAAATATTATATAAGATATTAAATGAATTTATTTAATTAAAAATGATTTATCTTTAAATTTTACCTAAAATATACAAATGAGTTTTTGTTTTTATTTCAAAAAAAGAAACAAAAAAACAAAAAACAAAAATTGAAAACTGAAGAGAAATAAAACCAAATGATCCCTAAAAATTATGGATAGAAATGGATTAACTCATGGGCTTAAATTCAGACATTTTTAATGGGCCAAATTAGGTTCAGGCTAATTCAAAGTCCAATTTTCTAAGCAAAATGACATTATTTCATTTAAAGTTAAGTCTCATGTAGATCTAAATTTAATTTTAAAAAATCGTTATTTTACACTTTTAATTTTAAAAAGTTATTTTTAAAAATTAGCAAAATCAACCTATAAGTCAGATCATTATCATCTCTTAAGCGAAATCAACCTATAGGTCGGTTCATTATCATCCTTAATTAAAATCAAGCAGCTAAATCATTCGTCAGTCGTATGCATACTTCCTTCATTTATTATATTCATATCACATAATATTTAAGACCTAAACATATGTAAGGTTTGATTGAATTTCTAAGTATCCCCTACCATATATAAGCAAAAGGTAACTCATTTATTATTAATTGCACAATATATTTATGGCACCTTTCTCTTAAGATAGGTAATTTGGACTTTTTTAAGCTTAAAATGAATGAGTTAAATTTGAATTAATCAAGTTTGAATTTAAGGTAATTAAAAAATTACATTTTATTACTTAAATATTATTGTTTTATTTTAAAATTAATTATTTAAAATAATTAATTTTTATCTTAATTTCAATTTGAACCAACCCGCTTAAAAAATTTAGGTTAGATCCTGATATAATTTAATAACGTGTTTATTTTTCTTTAAAAATGAAACTTTAATTATAATATCAAAATGTTAATATTCAAATTGCCTTTGACACCATCTTTACAAAAATTTGGAAATAAACTCTTTACTAATTAAAGATAAAATTATTTACTATTGAGCATTTTCAAACCGCATGGATAAGAGGGATTTATTCTAAGTGTTTGTTGTTATTGTAATTTATTGTAAATTTTAACTAAGAACATTATGCATATGTAAATAAAAGTTGTTGTGATCAAAGGCTTATTTTATAAAAATTTAAAAGTTTTATTAAATGTCGTTTTCATAAATTTAATAAATTTATTATAAAAATAGAAATAATATTATAGATCTACACGTAAAAGTTGACGTAACCCTTGAAAGAACACACAATTGAACAAGATCCAACATTGTGTTTATGAAAATTGAGAAAGAGGTTATTGTGTTGATGGATAGCAAACATGAGAAATGAAGTGGAAACGCAATTGCAATGAAAAGCCAGAGAGAAATATTGAATGGAAAACGTATGCGTTGATAACGTGTGTGCTTCACCAATCGGCCAAAAGCAACAGGACAATGACTCCTAACGTTAAATTCCTACTTCATTCCCACGTGAAAATATATTTTCTTTTTCTTTCTTCTAATCCAAATCCTGATCCTAATCCTATCCGGAAACGTAACAACCGCAGATGTTCCCACTGTTTTGGAACTCCAAACTCCTTTTATCTTGTTTAATCATTAATTTAATTCAATTGTAAAAAATTTAAATTGTCTAATTTTTAATTTTAATAATTTTTTTTGTTAAAATTTTAATATATTTATTAATTAATTGGCAATTTTTGTAAATTTAAAATTTTTATAAACTAAAATTAATTAATTAATTTTTTAATTCAATTAAATTTTAAATTATTCAATAATTAAGGACAAATTTTTTCAATTGTATTTTAAATTTTTAAATTTTATTCAATATTTAACCAATTTTATGATAATTTAATATCAGTTAAAATTTTTAAATCTTAAACCACTTATATTACTAGTTTAACTTTCAAATCTGATTTTTAAAACATTGGTTATAATATATATATAATGTGGTTAAGAGAAAAAATAAAAGCCTTCAATAATTAGCTAGGCACTAGAGGCAATTAAACACATCAAAAAAACATATAAATGCCTTCATGCTCTAGGATGGAAAAAAAAGAATATACGTACAATATAATAAAAAGTACACAAACAATATAACTAGTAATTCTTTGTAATTAGATTCCTTCAATTTAAGGATTAGATTAAATTTGAATTCAATCCGATCAATAACAAATTTTATCATATAAAATTAATCAATGTTGATTCAAAAATTTGAAAATGTGATCCTTAAGTTAAACTCTCATCTAAATGGGATTAGATTCTCTGTTTCGATTAACCAATTCCTACTCTGTTTTATTAAATCTCATTTAAATATTTATGTGGAGTTCACACAAATTCCAATTAAGGTGTTTCAATCTTATGTCACGTAATCTAATCTACACAAATCTCATAACTGATTTCAGGGTGCTTCAATCTCATCCAAATAAATAAAAAGCCTTAAATGATTATTTGGGCAATAAAGCAATTAACGCAAGTTAAATTGAGTTTGATTTAAAATTCGATTCAAAAAATATAAAGTTAATATCATTTCAATATTTTAAAATAAATTAAGTCGAACTTATTTAATTTGTCATTTTTATTCACAATTTAATTTTTATTTTAAAAATTTTATAAAATGGAAATGTTACACATGAGACAAAAACAAAGTGAAGTAATTTATTTCACATGCCCTACTTTAAGGGTAATAGAAAAGATAAAAGAGTGTCTTAATCACATAAGTAAATACCATATTATATGCCTATTAAATGTGAATTTATTGTTTGTGCCTAAATCAACTTGCTCTAAAAGTCAACATTCTTTAGCAAGTAACTTCCATGTATTCCTCTCTCAGTCTCTTTCCACGTGGTGTGTGCCCTTTTGGACCAAGACAAATCAACAAATTAGTCTCACGTTCTAATCACAATCTTTAATTATGAATTGAGAAGCATATAATATTTTTTAAAATATTAACATATTATTGATTTAATTAAATACTATTTTATTATTTAAAATATTAATTTTCAAAAATTATTATTAATATTTATATATATAATTCATCTCTTTATCTTTATTATTGAATGCCTTAAACAAAAATTTTAAATAATTAAGACTTTAAAATCTTAAGTCGTCGTTGTTATCAACACCCCAATTGAATATTCGATAAGGTCAAATCTAAAGAGATCCGATAATACGCAATCTTAACTTTAAAGAGACATCTTATATTATTCGATATATCAATTAATATATGATAATTTCGTCGTTAAAAATAAAATAATTTTTAGTTAGAGAGAGAGAAAGCAACAAACATTACTATACTTTCATTATTTTTCTAATATAAATCAGATTCTATTTGAAGTTAAATTAACAACTAATCAAATTAAAGCTCCCTTAATTAAACTAATTAAAAAAAGGAATATTGTACACGTGTATACGTTCATGGAACGTGGACAGGACAAACTACAAAGGCATGTTAACGAAAATTCAAAATCCGTTACAATGGAAAAAAAAAAGAAAGTTTATTTATTAATTAATTTATCTTAATAAATTTTACAAAAATTATTTTAAATAAAAATTTATTATATATTTATATAATAATTTAATATTAATTTAAAAAAAAACACCGTCTTTAGCTTTAATGGGTTTGATCGGAACTGTCGAGTTCAAAATTTTTCTTTGAATTTCTTATTTTTGGTTCTTTTGTAGTGAATTTTCTTTCAGACGTTTCAATCACCAAATTCCTTAATAACATCGTAAACCCCTCGAAGAGCGAAGCATTCTCTTCTTGTGCTTGTTTGTGCTTCCGTTTTCTGTTTGTTTCCCGGCAAAAAATCTTTCTCAGCATTCCCTTTTTTCGGGAAAACAAGATTGAAGCGAAAAGGTAGAAGCAAGTCGTTCCAGGTACAGTATTGAGTCGTGGCAGTGGTTGATTTCGGGCTATTGAGCTGTCATGAGTGTGATTTGCCGTAGATTATGTGTTTTTTCGCGTGTAATTGTGTGGGCTCGTGCTGGATCTGCTTGTAAAGTTTTGAAAATTGGGTTCACTTTCGCGATCTAGTTGTGTTTGCTTGTTTGATTCGTTGATTGGGGTATCTATTCGTCTGATTTCGGGTTTTGAGTGACAGTGTTAGTGGCGGAGGTTTTGTTGACATTGTACTTAGAGGGTTTTAGTATGATTTTGATCTAATTTTCGGTGATTTATATTTTGTCGCCTTGTTTTCGTATTCATGTTTGAAATCACTAGGTATTAATGCGTTACGGTGTTTTATGATAGTGCTTCGTTGTTAATGTGCATTCTCTGGAGAATTCCCACGAGTGTTCAAAATTTTGATGTCGGCTTGTCCACTGGATGCGATTTGTGCGGTCGTTCATTGATGTGGTTTACATTTTAGCTTCTCCAAGTCAATAATTTTGAAAGTTTGAGCAATTCTGGTTTTACCTCCTTTTGTGGTTATTTTGATCTGCTTCTGTTACCGATGCCTCTTTAGCATTTCTTTTACTTCATTACATTATGACCTCTATTGTTATAAGATCTCTGTTGAATTTATTGCCATTTTGTTGTTTTGGATTCTTACTGTTATTCAGTTATTTGTTTGAACCGATGAAAAATCTTCTGTCTGTATTTTTCCGTCTTTATTTCTTAATTCTTATTTTTCATCTATATTTGCAGGTTAGCTGTGAATATAGGGACAACTGAGCTTTGACCTTTGAGCGTAGTACTACGCTCATGAATAGCAACCTCTGAAGATTCTGCTGATAATTGCAAGATATAGAAGAAAATGTCTAAAGCAAGCGTGGCAGATAAGAAGGCAGCAATTGACGCAGCCTCATGGTTGTTCAATGTTGTTACATCTGTTGGAATAATACTTGTTAACAAAGCCTTGATGGCTAACTATGGTTTTAGTTTCGGTATGTCCCTGATCACAACCAGTTTATTGTAGTTTCATCGACATCTAGACTTGTATCACGTAAATCTTTGCTCTTTTTTTTTTCCGAACATGTTTATTCTCTTAGATGTATTGAGTGTCTGTGTGGTTGATTTAGGTGTAACCACACTGATTGGTTTTATGTTCTTGTTTTCGTAGGACTTTGTTCAGTTTTGGCCACAACCTATATGCTAATAATGGTTTAGAAGTTTGGTCATCATATATATAAAACAAATCGCCACGTGAGAATTAAAGGGGTTTTACTTTTTAGACTCACCCTTCTTCATCAAGGATATGGTGTATAGCTTATATAGGATGTCAGAATTGTATTTTGTCCTTTTCTTAATTTAGAGTTTTGACTTTGTCAAACATTCCATACACTTTTGTGCTTTAGAAGGTAGTGTACTTTATGAAATGGATAAGGTTGAAAGGTAGCGAAGAGGACCTTTACTTTCCTGTAAACAAGTCTTTAAAGCGGCACATGAACATTCTAAGATGTTTCAGCTAGATTCTTGTTCTATAAGCATTTTTTCTATTACAGACCTCATGACATAAAGGATTTATATGCTTGATCATACCATTTAGGGTGGAAAACTTCCCTGTCTGATCTCTCCTTAATATTAATTGCATTTTTGGGACCGGCAATGGTATGGGGTCAAATGCTTTAGAATTTTCTTAGGATTTTAATCCTTTTGTTTCACTTGTGAAACTGATGCAATGGACGAAGGATTTAGAGAATTTTAGGGTTACTGAAATTTATGTAAAGAATAAATTATAGGTCTAGAAATTACTTGTAGATCTTAAATCCCAATATGAGAATTAATCTTAGGAAAATAAATTTCAGAGCCAGTATAAATATGCTATTATAATCTAAACATTACTTTAATTTGACCATTTCCATTAGCCTTGGAATATTTTGGAAACCTACCTTTGATCTTATTAGATGTAGCCCTAATTTGAACATGTGTTCTGTGTTGAAGCATTGAATTTGTTTATTCTGCACTATCACTGATCTGTTAATGGTTCACGCAGCTACAACATTAACTGGTCTACATTTTGCCACAACAACCTTGTTAACTTTGGTTCTTAGGTGGCTGGGTTATATCCAGTCTAGTCACCTACCATTTCCTGACCTTCTGAAGTTTGTTCTGTTTGCAAACTTCTCCATTGTTGGAATGAATGTGAGTTTGATGTGGAACTCTGTTGGATTTTATCAGGTCAGTGTGAAATTCTGAGCTCTATCTGTCTGTGTTGTGGAGAACATTCTAGAAGTCACATTGTTTTCTAATGTCTTTTAGAACCTCTTTTCAGATTGCAAAGCTAAGTATGATCCCAGTATCCTGTTTTCTCGAAGTGGTGTTGGACAATGTCCGATATTCAAGGGACACAAAGCTTAGCATAGTAGTGGTTCTCCTTGGAGTTGCAGTCTGTACTGTAACAGATGTGAGTGTGAACGCAAAAGGATTTATGGCAGCAGTAGTGGCAGTTTGGAGCACTTCTCTGCAGCAGTATGTAAGTAATTCTACTTTGCAACCATAATTTTGCACATAAATGGCATCATGTGATGGATTGGTGATGGATCTTCAATGATCCAGGATAAAGACATATTTAGTCTCAGGTTCTAAATTTTAGTTATATATGCAATATAATTCCCCTCATTAAGCAAGAACAGTTAATTGGACTCTTACCATCTTCCCATCTTATGGTTGAAGTTGAGATTTGTTCAAAAGGTGCTTAGCTCTGCCGGCTCCATTGGAATGTAGTTTGCTTGTTCTTTTCCTGATCTTATGCAGTACCATGCATTGTCTTGTTTCCATGGTATGGTTTATGATGTTGAGGGGTTTTCTTATCGTGACAGTATGTACACTATCTTCAACGGAGGTATTCTCTTGGGTCTTTCAATTTGCTGGGACACACAGCTCCAGCACAAGCCGCATCTTTGTTGGTGGTGGGACCCTTTTTGGATTATTGGTTGACAGAAAAGAGGATCGATGCCTACCCCCTTGGTTTCACATCTGCTGTAAGTTTCTAATCATAATGTCAATTCTAGTTGGCATTGATTGGTTAATGAAGAACCCAACCAGTAAAACTGCTCTCCTTTATTTTAAATGTTTTTGTTATCTGTAAACCTATCTGGATATAAATATCCTTGCACCACATACATGCATTAAATATTTCTTACTTTGTTTCATGTCCCTACTTACGTACCTAATTGCTATTAATCAAAGTCAGGAATGTGACAAATTAAATCAACTCATATGTTAACAGAGAAACATTGTAGGAAACTAGTATATTTTTGGTCGGATATTTTTACTAGGCTGTCTAGATCAAAAACAAAAGCATCATCTGCCAATTGGGGTTCTCATATGCTGGCACAGCCATATGCTGCCTATTTTGCTTTCAGTTTTGAGAAGTTGTAGCCTGGAATTGTTCAAGAATGACTTCATGCAGGTCCAATCTCAATTTCTGGAATTACTGGTTAGCAAATTTATGTGATTAGAGTGGTAGAGGAAACATGATATATCATAGAGTCAGATATTTGGGTCTACCAGACGAGCATGAGCTGTTGTCCCTGTGAACCATAGGGAAGGTCAAAACTTTTACCTGAAAAATTGGGATTAATGCTGTAATTATGTACTAAATGGGCATAGATCAAGCTGCAGAGTGATGACTTCAAAAGTTTTACAATTTCCCCTATATTTTCAACAGCCAAATGCAGTACATTTTGATCTGAAGCCTACCCAGATAATCCATTTATCTCGGGAAATCCTTAAACGCTTCAAACTATCCATTCATGCTTGTTTGGATGTGCTAGATCGTGTTTGTAGTGATAATATAGTTGGTAAGGTTTGTTCTACCTCTTTGCTTCCTGGGAATCTAGTGTCTAAAAGATCGTCTTGCAATATCTAACCATCATAGATAGTTTGAGGAGGTAGAGATGAGTACTGTTTTCTTCAAACTTGAATAATTACAGATTCATGAGTTCCTATGAGTCTTCAAAGCGAGTACCCTTCACTTTTAAATTTCCTAAGCAATAATTCATCACCATTGGTGGGGAAGTAGCTTCGCGCTGTGGTTTGGTGGAAATTATACTTTTGCTTTTATATGTTATGGCTTGGGATATTAAGTGCTTGAATACTTTATTCAAGGATAATCCTGTTGTTCTTGCTTTGTTCCTATTGTGGATATTCAGAAAATTGTATTGCGCTGCACCAATCAACTTGGTTCCATGGCTCGACAAATTTTTCTCTTTGTTGTGGCGGGACATATAATGCGTGCTCTTATTATTCTTGCTCTTAGAAATAATTACATGTTTGATTCGAGCTGCTCTTTGTTGTCTGCAGTTGTTCATAATCCTATCATGCAGCATTGCAGTAGGAACGAACCTCAGCCAATTTATCTGCATTGGCAGATTCACTGCTGTGTCATTCCAAGTACTTGGTCACATGAAGACAATTCTAGTCCTCATCCTAGGATTTGTTTTCTTTGGGAAAGAAGGTCTTAATGTTCAAGTTGTTGTTGGAATGATCATTGCCGTAGCAGGAATGGTCTGGTACAGTAACGCATCATCTAAACCTGGTGGGAAAGAACGGCGCAGCCTTTCAATGAATGGCAAGCAATCACAAAAACATGATAGGTTATCAGAATCCAGTGAAGGGGACGAAAAGGTGTAGAGTTTGGTTAAAAAATCTCTGGAGAACTGATGACGAAAGACACTTAATGAATTATATTAGATGAGCTAATTTCACAAGGCACTTTGGAGTTGGGAGGTCATAATCTTTGATTGCCATAATTTTTTCTCCGACAGATCTTTGATTTCATTTCTTCTCTTTCTTTAAATGTATTTGTTGTTCTTAATTTATTCAGCTGAAAGGATGCTTTTTGTGTGGGATGCAATATCCCCATATAAGAAACATTTTTTAAAGTTGCATTCTATAGTAATTTGTTTTCTCATTTCATATCCAACGCTTCAATTCCTGACCATATCCTGAAGGCCTCTGATGTTTTCCTTTCTCCTTGTAAGATCTTGAACGCCAAAGACAGAAGCGCGATTCCATTTGGTGGACCGCTCTTGGCCAACACATGTGAGTATGCAATAAAAAGCATTTTGAAGTGATTTCAATGTACTTGATCTTACACACACATTTGAGTTGCATTTCGTCAGAATTTGACTGCCTAGTAAATGCTGAAATGAGGTTAGGTAGGTATAGAGAAGAACCCTGAATAAATTGATCTCCACTAAAACAAGAAGAAGGTGTTCTAGTTGGTCATTGATAGTGGTCCCAGATACTATTAAGGGAAAAAAGAACAGTAGATGCACTTGACACTACTACTGGGAGAGAACAGGAACAGGAACAGGAAGAGCAGCAGGAGCTGCCAATTAATCTAATATAATTGAGACATGGGAATTGGTGCATTCATGCAAAGCTCTTAATTGGTGGGTTAAATGTATATAGGAAGCCCCACTCATGAGTGTTGGACACCAGCTGCACACGTGCACGTGCTCCATTGATAAGGTGATGCAGTTTAGGGTCCCATTTTCTCTTCTAGGTTTTGTTTGGATTCATGGAAAAAAAAAAAAAAGAAAATCTACCCGTCTGTATTGAAATTTGTCTGCATTTAGGGCCCCCTTCTCTGATTGGGGAAGATGGTTGCTTCAGCCTTCAGCTTCATTAGGTTTATTATATGTAAAGCAAGATTCAGGCAGTGTAGTAGAGAGTTCATGATTTGACTCCAGATTGCCAGAATAGTGAAATCTAGGTCATGCTGACTATGATGCTTCTTTGGAACAGATGTATCCAGTACCCCTCCTGATACATCAAACTCTACCATATAATTATTTTATCTTTTTTTTTTCTTATTACAGTTTTTAAATATCCAAAAAATCACAGCAACTACCCTTTAATGCCTATTGAATAATAATCCTCAAATTGTTACTATAGGTTTGTCTTGTAAAGGCTTTTGAACATTTTAACTAAGAAGAATGTTTAAGATTTCTTGAAACCTTCAAGCCATTGTATGTTGTTAATCACATACTTTGGTATGATTCAAAATTAAATGGCATGTATAATTTTAATAATCGATCGTAAATTCTAAAATAAACTCATATTCTCTAACTAATTTAGGTATTTTTATTCTTAATTTAAACAATTAAAATCATTTAAACCTTCCCATGTATGTGTACTTCAATTTGTATTACTTATCAACACTTCCTCAAATGGGTTATCATCATCATCTAGTCTAAAGTTTTGCAATAAAGCAAGATCTGAAGAGGTGATAATACGCGTCTTACCCGTATAGATATTTGCAAATTATATCTTAAATAAGTCTCCTATTAAAATTCTTCCACTTATGAATGATGCTTGCAATTTAGGGCTTGGGCTCAATGGCTGCAAGACTGAAGTACAATTGTTTGTTTAAAATAAGACAAAACAAAAACAATACAAAAGTGGAAAGTGAGTGTAAGACAGCCTAATTAAATATGTTGTTATTAAATTGGAAAACGACGTTGTTAAACGACTATCGTATTATGGCATAAAAACAGATACACCAAAGACACAAAACTGTTATGCACACATGCAATGTTTTATGCTCAATTGACCCAACAGATAAGCTTCTTTTTTAGATTTAAGACTTACTCAATTTCACTAAATTACTATACATTTGAACTTGAAAAATGATGATTCTAAGTTTCAACTATTTCTTTTTCCTTGTCAAGAAGTACTAAGTTGTTGACGCTTAAATCACATTCGTAATTATAATTTTGAAGATTAATCTTCTCGACTCTTGTCTTAGCGAGATTTATACTAAATATTATTGTTGTATTTTTAAAAATTAATTTTAATAATTCGATATTTTGAATTTTAACAAAGAAATTCGTCATCAAACTGAAGCGTTGGTTTAATATATCATGTAGTTCGTTAAAATTATTTCTAAATTTTAAGTTTTATCGATAAAAAAGTTATTTTTATATATGTATATATATATATATATATGTGTGTGTGTGTGTGAAGAATAAAATTGATATTATGTATAATAAGTAAATGTATTTCGATGGAAAGGGACAAAGTATATATATTTAATATATATAAAGTGAGAAAGGCAAATGGGTATGGAGACGAAATGATGGAAAGTTGGTTGAAATACGCAGGTTGAGGGGTCCTACGTTTAGTTTTGTAATAATACGACAATAAACATGTAGCCTGAAATTTCGGTGGAATCGCTTGGAAATAATGACTTCTTTTTTTAATTATTATTATTATTATACTTTTTTTAATGTTATCCTAAAATTATAATAATCAAATATTTGAAAAATAAATTTATAATAAAAACTATAAAAACTTATTCTACATTTTCTAAATTATAATAATAAAATACAAATTATTATAATAATAAAACAAAAAATATATATATGTATTAAGAATTGGGCTCTAAAATGGGCTTGAAGCCCAATGGAATTTTGATTTTACTTTATGAAAACAACACAGCATAACGTTACATTTTGATGCCAAAATAATGAAAGAAAGGGGTAGGGACCATGTCTTTCTTGTCACCATCTCTCTCTCTCTGTACTTTGCATTTTGATTGATACACAGAAAGGCCAAAAAGACTGTGAGACCCACTTTCTTATTACCTATTCATTTCCCATTCTCCAATCTACAAGAAATTTAATTTTTTAAAAATTCCAAATTTTTGGTACTTTCTAGTGACCAATGATGGCAATGGGTGATGTATAGACCTTAATTAAAGTATTTTTAATGAACTAATTTATACGCCGCGTCTAAATTTAGACCGGCTCGAATTTTAATTTTTATAAAAATAGATAATTTAAATTCGAATTTAATTTTAAAAATGTTATTTTATATTTATTTCTTTTAAAAAAATTGACATAATTGGTTCACAAGTCGGTCCATTGTCATCCCTACTATTAACTTTTTTTATTATGAGAAGCATGTTGGGTTTTGAAGATTACCAATGTCAATATGTTGTATTAAATTAAAGATTATCTTGTTTTTACGAGTCACTTAGAAATTTCCAATTTTAGACTATTAATTTAGTACCATTTTGATAATAATAAGTATATGTTAAAAAATTAATTGGATAAGTATTTATGTAAGATGGGATCTTTATCTTTAGGTACATATATCATAAAATTTTATAGTTTTATTAGTGACTTATTATACTATTATAAGAATTTATTAGGATAATATCACCATTCAAAGTATTATAATTAAATGAGAGATATTAATAAAAATCACTTTATTTTTTTGATGATTAAATTATATAATTATATAATTTAAAGGAATTTTGGTGTGTTTCACCTTTTATTTCATTATTTTCCCGTCATGTTCTTATTATTGTGCATTCTTAGTATACCCTAATAATTCAATATTATTTAATATTCCATTCACTTTAGGAACTAGAAATAGAATGGAGTTCACACACCATCCTAGTGAGCAAGCCGTGATATATTCTTGAAAATGTAGACTAAAGACTCCTAAAGTAGAAAGTCAAATTTTAGGTGAAAAAGTTACCACCTAAGAAAGGAAGATCCTTTAAGAAACCATTAGTCTAAGAGTTTAAGTGCTACAAGAAATGTCCATTCAAAATTTTTTTATAACACTCAAATTAAAAATTTTAACAAATTAAATATTTTGAATAATCTAATTAATAAATCAATTACTTAAAATTAAATGATACATTTGATCTGATTAATATTTGTAAATTTTAATGTATTTACCCTTTTATTGATTATACTATTAAAACTTTTATGTACTCAAACTTATAATCATTTGAATTGAGAATTCTAAAAATTGGCCTACTCCATCAATTAAATCATCCACTTATAGTCCTTTCAAAGTTGTATCCTAACACACACCAATAAGGCCTCATAAGTGGCTTGCAATTAGGTCAAGGGAGTTCTTTTCACTCAACCCCCCATTGTAGGGAAAAAGGAGAAAAATTTCAAGCCACACGTGTAAGCTAATGTAGTTGCATTTAAAGTTAATATAATTGAGGTAGGACCATCAAGACATAAGCTCATGACAATTATAGGTATCAATAATACATTAATTGGAAATGAAAAAGGCAACCCAATTGCACAAATTAAGAGGAGGATAGTGGATTGGATAGAACTAGAAGAGCTACTACAACTTGGTAAACACATGGATGGATGACTTTTAACTTTCTAAGGAAAACTATAAAAAGAGTGCTTCAAAAAGATGGGTATGAAATGCCAAAATCACTCTTGTTATTATCATTAATCCTTGTGAACCAAAAGGGAGTCTCCATAATTATAGTTTAATTAAGAGATGGAATCTTCCTCTTCTCATTAAATTGATAGTGATGGTTCAATCCTTGATTACACGTACACCAGAGATAAAAGCTAGAGAGACAAAGAGACAACCTCTTTAGAGAGAGAGAATAACCCTTTTGTTTCTTTTCATAATTATTTTTAATCTTAAGTTAATTAAAAATTGTTCACGTACACTTAGGTTTGGCTTAGAGAGACAAAGAGATAATTTTGTAGATTAGGGGAAAAAAAGGGGAACACCAAATAAAGAAATTGGAAGAATTGTAGAGAGAGAAAGGAAGGTGGGTTTTGATTGAACCATAAGAAGGTTTGGTTTTTCTTTTTTTTTTTGGAGAGAGAGAGGCACATGGCATGTGAGGAACAGCTGTGTTTACTCCCCCACTTGATAAATACCCTTCTTACCTTCCTTACATCGTCTTTTGACTCTCTTACTCTCCCTCTCTGTCTTTTCTTTCCTATCTTTCTCTCTCTAAAACCAGAGAGCTCAGAGCTTTAGCTCTAATGGCAGTTCGCAAGCTCTATGCCTAAAGATTACAACTTGTTCTGTTTATCTCCAAAACCCATCAAGGAATAGAGCTAAATATGAGAACCCACTTCTCTATCTTGCTTCTTTCTCTCACCTTTCTCTCTCTACGAGCCTCACCAGTAGCGCCACCTTTTACCTCCAAGGACAAAGACACTCAAAATCTTATCAACTTCAAAGCAAGCGTCCGTAACCATTCTCTTCTTCAGAGCTGGTTGCCTAACCAAAACCCATGTAGTTTCTATGGAGTTAAATGCCAAGAAACAAACAGAGTCTCGTCCGTAGACCTCAGGGACATTCCCTTGGGTACTGATTTTTACTCCGTGGCTACATTCCTTTTGAGTCTTGACAATCTAGAGAGCCTTTCATTGGTTTCTGTTAACATTTCTGGCTCCATTTCGTTCCCTTCTGGATCCAAGTGCAGCTCAGTTTTGAGCAACTTAGATCTATCACAGAATGCTCTTTCAGGTCCTATCTCTCAGTTGGCGAGTTTTGGTTCTTGTCCAGCTTTGAAGTCCTTGAATCTTTCCAGCAACGCTCTGGACTTTTCAGTGAAAGATAAATCAAGTGGGTTAAAGCTCAGATTGGAGTCTCTTGATCTTTCTTTGAATAGGATTTCGGGTTCGGAAGCTGTTCCCTTTGTTCTATACGGAGGCTGCAATGAGTTAAAGCTCTTGTCTTTGAAGGGAAACAAAGTTAGTGGAGGCATGGATGTTTCTAATTGCAAGAGTCTGCAGTACCTTGACGTCTCTTCAAACAATTTCTCCATGACTGTTCCTTCGTTTGGTGATTGCCTGGCTTTGGAGCATCTTGATATCTCCTCTAATAAATTTTCAGGCGATCTTGGTCGTGCTATAGGTTCATGTGCACAGCTTAGCTTCTTGAATGTCTCCACCAACCAGTTTTCGGGTCCGATTCCTGCTCTTCCAACAGGAAAATTGTTGTTCCTTTCACTTGCTGGTAACGATTTTCATGGGGAGATTCCTCTACATCTTGAAGATGCATGTCCAGGTCTTGTTGCGCTTGATCTCTCCTCAAATAATCTTTCTGGTTCTGTCCCTCCTGGTTTTGCTTCTTGCAATTCATTGGAATCACTTGATATTTCTTCTAACAACTTCACCGGTGAATTGCCTGTTGCTACTTTCTTGAAAATAAGTAGCTTGCAGATTCTTGATTTGTCATATAATGGTTTCGTTGGTGGTTTGCCCGATTCTTTGTCAAAGCTTACCAGTTTGAAGACCCTGGATCTGAGCTCTAATAATCTATCTGGGTCCATTCCTGCTGTGATATGTCAGGATCCAAGTAACAACTTGAAAGAGCTTTATGTTCAAAATAATTTGCTTACTGGGTATATTCCTGCTACTCTGAGCAACTGTTCACAGCTAACTGCACTCCATTTGAGCTTTAATTACCTCACCGGGACTATTCCTGCAAGCTTGGGATCACTCTCTAAGCTTCGAGACTTGAAGCTTTGGTTCAACATGCTTCATGGAGAAATCCCACCGCAAATAATGAACATAAGCACCTTGGAGACCTTGATTCTAGACTTCAACGAGCTGACTGGAGTGATACCTGCTGGTATTAGCAATTGCATCAACTTGAACTGGATCTCATTGTCCAACAATAGGTTGACTGGTGTGATTCCAGCATCCATTGGGCAACTTTCAAACCTTGCAATTCTTAAGCTAAGCAACAACTCGCTCTTTGGTAGTATCCCGCCGCAGCTGGGAGATTGTCGAAGCTTGATTTGGTTGGATCTCAATACCAACTACTTGAATGGGACAATCCCGCCGGAGCTGTTTAAACAGTCTGGCAACATCGCGGTTAATTTTATCACCGGAAAGAGGTATGTGTATCTAAAGAATGAGAAAAGTGAACTATGCCATGGGGAAGGTAATTTGCTAGAGTTTGCAGGAATTAGAGCAGAACGGTTGGATAGAATCTCCACCAGGCACCCCTGCAACTTCACTAGAGTATATGGTGGTCACACTCAGCCCACATTTAACGATAATGGATCAATGATCTTTCTCGATCTTTCATACAATTTGCTGTCTGGCAGTATTCCAAAAAAGATCGGTTCTATGTCCTATCTCTATATCTTGAACTTGGGTCACAATAGTATTGAGGGAAACATTCCAGAGGAGCTTGGGAACTTGAAGGGCCTTAACATTCTTGACGTCTCTAGCAATAGGCTTCAAGGCCTGATTCCTCAGTCTCTGACTGATCTTTCGTTGCTTACTGAAATCGATATGTCTAACAATGATCTCACGGGAATGATTCCTGAAATGGGTCAGTTTGAAACTTTTTCAGCTCGCAATTTTATCAATAACTCAGGCCTCTGTGGGATTCCTCTTCCTCCGTGTGGAGCAGGTTCAGCGACTGGAGCAAATTCAGGGCATCAGAAGTCTCACCGACGACAAGCGTCTCTGGCAGGGAGCGTAGCCATGGGATTGTTGTTCTCCCTTTTCTGCATATTTGCCTTCATTATTGTTTATGTGGAAATGAAGAAAAGAAAGAAAAAGAAGGATTCAACCCTTGATGTGTATATCGACAGCCACTCGCATTCCGGCACTGCCACTGCTAACTGGAAGCTAACTGGGACTCGCGAAGCTCTAAGCATCAATCTTTCCACATTTGAGAAGCCCCTGCGGAAGCTTACTTTTGCAGACCTTCTTGACGCCACAAATGGCTTCCATAATGATAGCCTTATAGGCTCTGGAGGTTTTGGGGATGTTTACAAGGCGCAACTTAAAGATGGGAGTATTGTAGCCATAAAGAAACTGATACATATCAGTGGACAGGGTGATAGGGAATTCATGGCAGAAATGGAAACTATTGGGAAAATCAAGCATCGGAATCTCGTTCCGCTTCTTGGCTACTGCAAGGTTGGAGAAGAGCGGCTATTGGTCTATGAGTATATGAAGTTCGGAAGCTTGGAAGATGTTCTGCATGATCAGAAGAAATCTGGGATCAAACTGAACTGGGCTGCAAGGAGAAAGATTGCCGTTGGTGCTGCCAGAGGATTGGCTTTTCTCCACCATAATTGTATCCCCCATATCATTCATAGAGACATGAAATCAAGCAATGTCTTGCTTGATGAGAACTTGGAGGCCCGGGTCTCAGATTTCGGAATGGCAAGGCTCATGAGTGCAATGGATACACATTTGAGTGTTAGCACATTGGCGGGCACACCCGGCTACGTCCCTCCTGAATACTACCAGAGCTTCAGATGTTCTACTAAAGGTGATGTTTATAGTTATGGTGTTGTCCTGCTCGAGTTGTTAACTGGGAAAAGACCAACAGATTCAGCCGATTTCGGAGACAACAATCTTGTGGGGTGGGTGAAACAGCATGCTAAGTTGAAGATAACTGATGTTTTTGATCCAGTCCTCATGAAAGAGGATCCAAACCTTAAGATAGAGCTTCTACAACACTTAAATGTAGCTTGTTTGTGTTTAGACGACCGACCGTGGAGACGACCGACAATTATTCAAGTCATGGCGATGTTCAAAGAGATCCAAGCAGGTTCTGGGATTGAGTCGCAATCCACCATTGCCACTGAAGACGGAAGTTTTAGCACAATGGAAATGGTAGAGATGACCATAAAAGAAGCTCCTGAACTATGCAAGCAGTAGTAGGTGGAAGGAAACAAAGTTGCCAATCAGTTTTCCTGTGAATTCTTTGATTGAAAGAAAAAGGTGGTGGTGATGATTTTATTTCAGCTTCTACAACAGAGAAAATTTTCCCACATCATTGCCATTTTCCTGGAAAATGACATCAGAAAATTGCTCCCCCTGTATCTCCTACCATTTTAATGTATGTATCCTCCTCCGGTGTACCTCTTGGAATTGGAAAACTCAATGTTATTTTATACATAAGAGAAAAGGGTTGTTTTATCTTTGTTATAAATGTGTAAATATACACTTCTTGAGTTGCTATGCTCTTTCTTTTGCTTCATTCATAAGCTTTTTCCTTTTCATCTTCCATGGAGTCTTTGGATTCAGAGTCTGATAAATAAAAAAAAGGTGACATCATCTGTGATAGTGACTAAGTGAAGGGTTCCTTTGGCACTTTCTTCAGTCTGCTTTCTTTGTTCTCATTCTTTCTTTCTTTCCTTCCTTCTTCGATGACACACACTAAATCCTGTCCTATGAATGCCAAAAAAAGTATGTCATCATGGAGTTCTCAGAATGAATTAATTTTAAAAATTATTGTAATTTTAAATTTTTTATAAACTTCCTTTTAAACAATAATTCAACATATTTATTAAATCAATCCAAATTAATTAAACCGATTCAAGTTAGTAATTTCATATGAATATAATAAATTATTAATTTGATTCAGGTTTAATTAACTACAAAATTAGACTGAGTTTTCGAATATTCGTATTAATAACATTTTATTAATTTACGTACACTACTCATATTATATGCATTTTGTAATTAATTTTAAAAAATTTATATTTTCAAAAAATCATAAATTACAACAAAATTTAATAATTTCATGAAAATTATAATGGGAAGGAAGGAAGGAGTGAGGAGTAAGGAGGGACCATCTCCAACTTTAGTCTCAATCTCATAATTAAACCGTACACATGAAATTTGGCATTTGCTTTATTATTATTATTATTATTTGTTTATTAGTAATTTTCGTAGAAAGCAATTTGTCCCTTTTTTCACAGACACTGTACAATGACCGGTTCCTCCTCTCCTCTTCACCATGCACATGCCATTGCCGGTTTTGAGTTTCCTTTCTTTTGCTACAACGTGTGTATTGATCGTGACTGTGTGTGCTTTTCTGGTTATTTTATACATTGTTGATGTCTCTCACAAAAATTGAAATGGATGAATGTTCATAGAATAGAATAGGATGAAATAAATACAAGATAATGAAAACAGATAATCGAAACCCGAAAAAAGATAACTAATGGAATTGAAACTTATGTGCATAATTGAAAGATTGGTCAATCGAGTTAATGAATCTCTTAAGATGAAGAAGAGAATGAAGTTTGGTTGTCGTTTTTCTTTTAATGCTAACACGTAAGTTTGATTGCTTAATCTTAGCTGTCCGTAAATTAAACTATAAATCACACATTAATACTTAGATTAGAACTTGGAACCTTTCTTTATTTAATCTTTGTGTTTGTTTTAACGATGATAATAATACAGCTCAGTTCCAAAATCTGGGTCAACTTCACTTTCACTAGTTTATTGTCATTTAGATCTAAGTAATCAAAGTACATATGGTACCACCTTCACCTTAAACCATCAAGTATTTGTACGGATGTTCTCTCAATTACCTTAATCTTTTTTTTAAAATTAAAAATAATGTCTCGACTAAGCGTTTAGCATAATGTTTAATATAATAATTGTATTTATTATATTTTATTAATCCTTAATTGTATTATTCGTGTAGTGGATAGGGAGAGGTGAACAATGGAAGCATGAAGTTTGGCTGTGAGTGTATACAGAGGAACATAATATTCAAAGGGACAAAACAGTGTGTACGTGAGAAAGAGGTTGGTTGGGTTTGGGTATTAGCTAAGATGTGTGTGGTGGAGGGTAGGGTAATCTGTAGCTTTCACCAGAACACGCGCAGGGAGGGGTGACACGTGGGCCATTGGGCAACCTGGTTTTGTCAGAGACCTTACCCTACAACGTCCCTTCCGGCACTCTCCATCTGGTCCCGCCCGTAAATTTGACCCAACCCACCCTCACAATCTGTGATTGTTGTCTGATTGATTGCCCAAGAACAATAAAATTTTTCTACTCTATAAAAACTCTAAATATTACTATATGGTGTGGCTTCAAATAAGGTTAATTACAAAAAAGAAAATTCAAATCTTTGTCAATTTTTTAATTATATCTCAATTTTTAAAAAATAGCAATAAATTGTTTAAATTTTTAATTTTTATAATTTTAGCCTGAATTTAAAAAAAGTAACAATAAAATACTCAAATTTTTTAACTTTGTTAATTCTAACCTGATGTTAGCGTTTCTGTTAAAATTGCTAAGGTGACTTGCTTAGTAGTTCAGAGATCTTAACTATTAATACATGTAAGTCAAAATTAACATAACAAATAAAAATTAATAAAACGACATCATTTAATTATATAATTAACATGAAATCATATTTCACAACTTCAATAACTTTACGTTTTGATTTCAAAATTTTCTTTCGTTTTTAATTTATTCTCTCGATATCCTCACACTATGATATTCAGATTATACAACCCAAATACTCTCACACTAAGAACATTAAGATAACAAACTAGAAATAAAGCGCTCACTAATGTAGTACACTATAATGCGACATTCCAGAGTAGCCTAGAGTAACAAACAAATAGACAGAAAACAAAGGGTTGAGGGCATAGGGAAGACAACGTTGAATTAAAATTAAAAGCTTGAGCATTTTTTAAAGTTTAGGTTATAATTAAAAAATTTAAAAATTTGAGCATTTTATTACTTTTTAAAGTTCGGCGTATAATTAAAAATTTGATGAAAGTTTTAATTTTTTTTTATAATTAACCCTTTCAAATAACTATTATTTAGTAATTGAAATTTTACTTTTTCCAGCAATTTTTTTCTATAAATAGACAAATGTACTTATGTTATTACAATAAAGGATTCAGTTTATTGGTAAAAGTCATATTTTTCAAATTTGTATAAATCATATCAAAAATATTTTTGTAAATATAAGTAATATACAGATATTCATGTAGTATTTATTAGCAACATAACATTAGCAAAAATAATATTTTAATTTGATTTATTTAAATTTTAAAAAGTCATCACTAAATATATTATTTCTAAATCAACTAATTTTATCATTTTTTTATTAAATTTGATTAAACCTAAAATAGTTATACAAACTCTTGAATTTTACAGAAACAATTAAGCCAAATGATGACTCGTTCAATAATTACAATTAATCTAAAATTAACTTAAATTGAGAAAATAAAAAATAGGACTTATTGAATTGTTTTGGAACACAATGCCAATTCAACCTAATCTAGATATTTGGAAGATATTTTGTTCAAAGTCATATTTTCACGTGAACCAATCCAACTGTAATTGATTGAAACATCAATCTCTTTGAGATAATGTAATTGGACTTGACTTAATTGTATATTTCGATTATGACAGATATAAAATTGTTGTCTTAATTTTAAAAATATATATTAATCAAATACTGACAATATTAGTTAAAATATAATTTTGTAAGTATTAACTAAAAATATTATATTTATCAAACTTTATATTATCTAAATAAAAATATATTTAATTTGCATTTGAATTCTAAATTTACTTTTATATTTTAAAAATAAAAATTTCAAAATTATTTAATAAATTTCAATTAAAATGAGTTAAATTAAAAATTTTAAATGTTCAAACATATTTTTAAAAATAGATTTTTGTAGATGTGATCATATTTGAAGGGTCACAGGCTCACAGCCGTCGGTTTCCTTAGAGTGTGGAGCCCACCATCTGTGTGGGAACATCACGGTCACGATTAACGAGAGCGTCGTCGTCGTCGTCTTCAAAAGTTAGCACCCTGCGTACGTGTGCATTGTATGCCGTTTTCTGGGACTGGGCCCCCCTATTTTAATCAGCTGCCACGTCAGCATCAGTAATCGACACCCATAGATAATGGCCTGATGCGGTCCGCTAGTAGGGGCCCAGCATCTGAATCAGCTAATGTGATTGTTCCCTAACTAATCCTATCTAACCATTTAGTTGACCTTTATCAACCCCAATCTCCAAACTCGGGGTGGGACCACATCTGGGATCAGTTCTTCTAGTCCGATATGGTATTCTTATAATATCTTATTAAATCTCATCTATACATTCATATTCATATGAAACATAATAATTGCAACAGAAAATTTAATATGCGTTTACCCTGCATTTTTCGGTGCTAATTTTCTAGAAAGAGTTAATTTTTTCAAAATCTAAAAAACAATTTAAATAAATTAGAAAACTTATGGTTAAAATAACATTTTTATATAATAAAAAGAAAAAAATGAGCCATAAAAGGTAGGGAATTAAGAAAGGCCACCCAATCCTTTCAAGTCACGAACAAGATCTTGCCATTGGCCACTTCTTCAGGCACCTCCATACAAAATAATAAATGTAAATTACCAAAAGGTTCAATTCCCAATGTCACACGCGAGAACTGTTAATATACCAAATCACACGTGTGGGAATCTGACCAGATAAGCCCCGGGCAGCAGACATCAGCCGGGCAGTGTATGGGGCGAGCGGGGCACAGCAAATAATTGAACTCTCGGGTAGCCACACCGTCTCTTTCTCCACTCCGTGCCAAGTATTTTTATTCTCCTGCCTTAGTTTATTTTTTTAATAAATAAAAAAAGTATTTTAGGTTATTTTAA
>JANITW010000236.1:1554595-1568456 GCA_027564335.1 Erythroxylum williamsii
CTGACGAAAAAAGGTATCGAAAAAACCGACGGAAATAATTTTGTTCGGTCGGTAAATTATCAAAGGGGAATTTTTTTTTTGGTCAAAAAATTACCAACGGTTTTGATTATTCCGTCGGTAATTACCTACGGAAAAAGAATTTCTATCGGTAAATCCAATGTATTTTATCAACGATTTTTTTTTTCTGTTGATAAATTTGCTAAAAATTGTTTTTTAAATTTTACTTGCAAAATGTTCAGTTTTTCTTGAAGCCACTATGGAGAGAACTTTGCTAAATCTCTTCGTACCAATCGCAACACTTATTATATTTTAGTTCTTGTGAAAAGTTAAGAAAATAATTCATACTAAAGGATTGAAATTATGAAATTCATACTGAAAAAGAACTAAAAATAAAGAGGGAAGGAGATATCGGGTGAGTTTAAATATAAAAAGATTTTCTGTCAGTAATTTGCAACGGACATTTTCCGTCGCTAAAGTCTATTGTAAAATTTGCCGGATGATATCCCTCTATGTTTAGCCGACATTAAATGAAAATTTTCCTGTCAAGTTTACTTACAGAAATAGATTTTTCGTCGGTAATTTATAACGATATATTTTCCGTCACTAATTCTTGCTTTTCTTGTAGTATAGTGTGCTCGTTAATCGGGAGACACCGATACAGTAATATTAAAGACATTTTTATCTTTTCGGGTCACTCCTAAATGTCTTTTTTGAACTAATCCTAAACATAAGCAATATTAAAAATATTCCTTGTTTTTTTGAACCAATTGTAAATATAAGTAATATTAAAAGTTTTCGTTATCAAACCAATTGTTAATATTGATACAAGCAATATTAAAAAATATTTAAACTTAATTTCTTTCAATTTTCTTATATAATCTTGTTGATTAATGGTCATGTTTTGCACGAAAAAGTAATAAAAAATTTATATATGGAATTATATGTACTAAATTAAAATGGAGTTGAGAACAATAGGTCATGAGCTAAGAAGAAGCCTACTTACATGAGATATTTGGAAGTCATGAAGGTCAATGGAACCCTAGAATTGAAACAGAAAAAACGAACTAGAGATTCCAATTGGCAGATTAAGTGAAAGCCCAAATAAAAAGACAAAGAAGGGATCGTCGTCATCAATCGTCAATGCTTCTCTAAATTTACAAACCCGAAGTGCAAGTGCCAAGTTCTGGTGTTGGTTATTAGTTTTATCAGATAACAAGAGTATGCATGTAATTAAAGGCCTAAGAAACACGGCCTCCTCGTACACACATCAGTTTCGCTCTTTATTCTGCCATGTCCTTACACTACCAAATACCAGAAAAAAGCTCAGAGTTAGTCTAAAAGAAGTTGTTGAGCTGAGACGGAGCCTCTGAATCTTCAAGATCATGCGACGGTGAATGTACATGTCTCCCTTCGTAGGTTGTTATCACCATCCTCGGATCCTCCGCTAACCTTTCCACCCTTTTCTTTACTCTGCAGTTGTCTTGTGTGCAACGATAGTAGCTCCTGCATGCATGCAAAAATCAATTTCATATAATATTTTTGTTATATCTAAACTTACTCTCGCCTAATTCAATTTCTCCCCGAACCCTCTTAAAACCTTGTGATTAAACCTAACATAACTTATAAACAATGGGTTGCCTTGCATGAACAGGATGAGCTTTTGAATCAACCTAGACCCTACTCAATCCAACTGTATCTCTGCAGCTCCATCTGTTCATCTTTATCCATGTTGGTCTGGTTAAGAGCACGCCTAAAACAGTAAGACTACAATGTTTTTACCTATAAAGTCTCGGGAACCCGTGGACAAAGACCTGTACTGCGTATAAAAGTTCAACATTTATGAGATGAATGGTAGCTTTTAGTCGAGAGCCGCCACATCAAGCAAAGTTTGCAAGAAGTTGGGAACTCTCTTAAGGTTGTTATTGTTAATGTTTAAATCAGCAATGTAAGATAGTTTCCCCACAGTTATAATAACAAATCGATAATATATACTTCCAAACTACAGAAAACCAACTCCAATCTGTTAATAACTTAACTTTCTGATCAATAATTGTAAAATTCAATGTTGGAACTCAACTTGAAACCAAACGAGTCCAACTGTCCAAGAGTAGTTCTAAACTATATTAACTTTAATTTATCGTACAAATATATATACAAAAAACGCTTATATAAATTAATTAGTAAATCGAAACTACATACTATATTATTATCGGAAAAAAGCGACAAGTAGTTGTTGGGAATGTTCATGGTTTTATCAGCTTTACCTTACATATCCTAACAATGATAATTTTTTCTGAACTCTTGTACTGTACCTAAAAAGTAACACTAAAACCCAAAAAATTAGGGTGAATCCAAGAGTTTTATCATATCTAACTTTTACGATTTGCTCAATGATCTTCTACTTTCCTCATTGATCAAGTGTTTCTCATCTTACTTTCTTTTTTTTAAAGGGTCATAATAATTACTTCTTTTTGGACAAAACCATATAAGCTATTTTTAAGTGTCAATGATGGATAGTATTCTCATTGCTACTGACCAATCTATCAATCAAAATCTCCTGCACAGAGCATATGTAGAGCCTAAAAAGTAATCAAGTCAACAAGACTAATGATCATGTGTGAAAAAGAGAGCTTGAAGTGGGAAGGAGGGGACACAGATCATGCATTATGGAGGACAACTAGGAAAGATAATGAATTATGCATGGTCTCAAATTCGAATTGTTCAGATCGTTATTGCGAATTGCAGTTCTAGCTCGTAATTTATAATTTAGAACATGAATATGTGCAAGTATGTTAACTTTTGTATATGATATTAAACCGGTTTTCGAGAGATATACAGAAGAAAAAAAAGATGTAAGCTTTGAATTGAGTTGTCTAACCTGGGATGCTGTGTGTTCTTTACCACTTTCTGGCCGTACTTCCTCCACTTGTAACCATCATCTAGCACATCAACATCGCTCATAGTCTTGAAGCAAAACCTAGGCTCTCTTACCTTTCTTCTTGCTTTGATCTTCTTCATCTTCGTCACAGAAACTCCAAGGTGATCGTCTCCACCACTTCTTTTGCTTCCTACACACTCGCCTACTTCTCCTCCCCATGCCCTGAAAAACATTTAATGATACGACCTCTCATCAAAATAGATAGACAGAGAAAGAAAATGCAGAGAAAGAGGGAGAGATAGAGGACAATACGAGTGTGAACATCTGCATGTAAATAATGCGTTCGTCTTGTAGATTGTGGAAAGAATAAGATTCAATAGTTAAAGAATCATTCAGTAGCTGTTCATATCCTTATGTCATCTTCAAAATCCTTAGCTTTTGGATGATCTGATATATATATATTTTATTTATCAAAAAATAACATTGATTCAAGTCGTTCATATGGCGCGGAGATGAACAAGAACACAAACGACGAAATAACAGAAGTTTAACACTCAAAAGAGGAGGTTTACCAGAGATTTGCACCAGATCTTTGCAAGGAAAGAAGATGGGTTCTTCCTAAATCGGAAGATATATCATCCCTTTGCTTCAACGTGGACGATGAGAGTAGGGTTTCGTTGAGATCAGTAGTAAGTGAAGAAGGTAAGCAAAAGCTTTTGAGAGATTGGTGGCAATTTCCCAATTGAGTAAACGACAAGTTGGAAGGAAAAGAGAAGGAACCCATTTGTGTAGACATCTCTGGCTCCTCGAACAAGCATTGATTTAGCATGGCTTGTGATGTAGCCGCCATATCTATCTCCTTCTCTCCAGAGGCAAAACGAAAGGTTATAACGAAGAAGGTTAGCACCTTTTTATACGTAAAAACCGAAAACGAAAACTCTGTCTAGGTTAAGCTACAAAGCTTAAACAACTTCAAACATGGAGTTGTTGTCTCTCTCAAAACTTTCGTAGAAGAAGATAGATATGAGAATCCAAGATCCTATATTAAGCCACCAACCGCTTTCTCTTTTTTACTCTATCCCCTCTCTTGCCACTCCTTTTAACCTCTTATCTTCTGTAGTGTGCAAAAGTAAAGATTTTTCATTTTATTCCTTTATATAATATATATATATATATATATAAGAGACGGAAGAAACAGAAAAAACATTGGAGAAAGTGCGATTTGAGTTATAAAGTTGAGTGGCTTTTAACAGATGAACTCAATTTGGATCTAGCTTTTTTAATGATACGGTGTAACACATGTCTACTGCTTGACCTTGAAAGGTTGGAGGAGTTAATGGAAGTCTCCTGTCTTCACGATGTCAACATTAGACAGAACTTGCTGAGCTGTAGTTAAGGAATGGTTGATTCGTATTAACTTAAAATAATAATAATTAAATTTAAGTTAATTGAGATTTGAGCAAAATTAGAATTAAATGACCGACTTAAAAACTCAATTTGTAAAGATAAAATTGTAGGGTTTAGAATATTGTGTTAAAACTGGAATACAGTTTAGTAAATAGGAAAGTTTTAATAATATTATAATATATAATAACAATTTTTAAGTGTATATTAAATTAAATCTTATAAATATATAATAATTTATTGATTATATATTTTAAATAAAAATTTAGCAATTAGTGACAAGATATTGATTGGCAAAAAATAAGCTTACGATATATTGTTAATAGTACACATTTTATACATGTATCAAGATATGGTAAATCTAAATGACAAAAGAAAATAAGAAGATAAATTACAATAAATAACATATATACAAGAGATTTAAAACTAGCGGAGAGATATCTTTATCACCCTCCCTCAAGTTGAGGAGGGGACCAAACTCTCAACTTATTTTGAAAGTGTAAAAATTTATTATTCGTCAAGGGCTTAGTGAACAGATCAACTAGGTGGTCATTACTGAAAAGATAGTGAACAACAAGAGCCCTGGAGATAACTTTATCATAAACATAGTGAAAGTTGATTTCCAAATGTTTAGAGCGAGAGTGAAAAATTGGAGTTGAGGTGAGATAGGTGACTCTGACGGTGTCACACCAAAGATGAGAAACAAAAGTTTGGTGGAAGTCGATTTCAACTAACAATGAATAAAGCCAATGGAGTTTATTAACTATAGCAGCGATAGCCTTATATTCAGCTTCTGTGGAAGAACGAGAAACTGTGCGTTATTTGCGAGAACCCTAACAAATGAGATTAGAATTGACAAAAATGGAGTAGCCAATAATAGACTTCCCATCATCATGATCATCGACTAAATCAGAGTCACAATAGACAGAGATTATGGTGGGAGAAGACTTAGCAATAAACAGGCCTTTATCACACATAACACGAAGGTAGCGAAGTATATGCTTTACCATAACCCAATGGGTGGATTTTGGATAGTGCATAAATTGAGAAACATTGTTGACTGGAAAACATAAATCTGATCGAGTAAACTGAAGATACTAAAGACCCCCACAATGTTGCGATATAATGTTGGATATTCAAAAGAGACATCACTAGTGACAGTCAATTTTAGGGAGGGACAGGTTGGAGTGGAGACTCCATTAGCATCAAGCATATTGGCTCTGTCAAGAAGATCATGAATATATTTGGTCTGACACAACAGTAAACCATCTTTAAGCTATTGCGCCTCAACACCTAGAAAATAATGAAGTTGGCCCCTTCAAAGCAAAGTACGTCTTCAATGAAGTAATAACATTACGAACCAGGGAAGATTGATTCCCCGTAATGAGAATATCATCAACATAGGTTAAGCAATAAATCATATGACCACCTTTACAATAGAAATAAAGCAAAAAATCAGTTTTGGAGCAAGAAATCCCAAGGACACAATAACGCATCAGTGAGACATTTATAACATTGCCTGGAGGCTTGTTTCAGGTCATAAAGAGACTTGTGCAATTGACAAACATGAGTTGGGAAGGCATAACTGATGAAGTCAGGAGGTTGCTCCATGTAAACAACTTCATCTAAAGATCCATGTAGAAATGCATTGGAAACATTAAGTTAGAGAACATCCCAACCAATTGAAATAGCAAGAGAAAGACACAAGTGAACAGTAGAAGGCTAAATAACTCGGCTGAAGGTATTGCGAAAATCAATGCCAAGGCGTTGATGAAACCCTTAGGCAACAAGACGATACTTATAGTGTGAAATCGTATTGTTAGGATTGCGTTTGATGCGGTGCACCCATTTGTAGCCAATAACATTTTATGAGGGATTGTACTGAATAAAAGACCAGGTGTTGTTGTGAAGTAAAGCATCATATTCTTCTTTCATGGTAACTCGCTAGTTGGGAACTTTATTGGCAGCCCGAAAGGAAGTAGGTTCAGAATTATCATCAACAGCAGCATGAAAGGTCTTAGGCTTTAAGGAGTTTGTATGAAGATGAGTCAGCATAGGATGGACCTTGATTCGGATAGTATGAGGAGAAGGAGGTACAGTAAGAGTGGGATATTTGTTGAGGTCAACAACTATTGATAAGCCATCGGTGTTGGATGGTGTAAAGGAGGTAGGCTGTTGAGGTGAGGTTGATGAAGGCAACGGATGTGGTGACATATGAGAGGTTGGTTGGCGTGAGAACAGGTGGAGGAGAAGAACTCAATGGTGGGTGTAGTTGAGATTAGTTTGGAGGAGTAGATGCTATCGAGAGAACAGGTTGAAGAGGAGAACTTGGTTCTGGATGCAAGAGAGGTTGGTGTTGTGAAACAGATGCCGAAGTAGCATGTCAGGTTGATGGACAAGATGCAGGGGGTGAGGTGCCATGGTTTTGGGACGGTAAGAAGATCGTAGCTGAAGAGGAATTGGAACTAGTCATCATCTTGTGCTTTTGAAATGAAAAACTTGCTTGTCAAACAAAACATGACGTGAGACAATAATGATATTTGTGGCTAGATTTAAGCAATAATAACCCTTATGAATTTTAATATAACCCAAAAAACACAAGAAGCAGATTTGGTGACAGTTTATCGTGAGCATAAGGTTTAAGCCAGGGATAGCATAGATAACCAAAAAATTTAAGTTCATGATAATTAGATAAGAACTAAAATAAAATTTGACATCGAGATTTAATTGAGAGAAGAGAAGCAGGTAGTCTATTAATTAGATAAACTACGGTGTCAAAAGCATGTTGCCAGAATTGTTTCAAAATTGAAGTGTAAGTGAGCAAGGCAAGACCAGTCTCAATAGTATGGCAATGCTTGCGTTCGACATAACCATTTTGCTCAGGAGTTTTGGGACATAAGCTGCGTTGAAAAATTCCATGTTTAAGAAGGTGTGTGGTGAGACTTTGAAATTCACCTACCCAATCTGCCTGAAACACTTTGGTTTTGCAATTAAAGAAACGTTCAACAAGGTGTTGGAATTTGATAAATACATTTAGCACTTCAGAATTGAGTTTGATGAAGTAAATCCAAGATTATTTGTTGAAGTGATCAAAGAAGAGCACATAATATTTGTTATTATCAAAAGATGCAACAAGAGAAGGTCTCCATAAATCTGAAGAAATAAGATTTGACGGTCCATTAACATGAGAACTAGACAAAGGGAAAGACAATTTATGAATTTTGCTAAGACTACGCGCATGACACAAGTGATGGAAATCACTAGTACAAAATTTTATGGAACTGGAAACTAAAGCCTGACGAACAATGCGAGGAGCAGCATGGCCTAAACGAGCATACCACTTAGAAAGAGAAGCCGAGTGAACTTGAGGAGCATTCGAACCAATAGTTGAAGGTGCAAGGGAGATGGAGTATAAGCCACTATTAGTCCGACCTGAATGGAGCAATGCTTTCATGGAGATATCCTTGATTTCAAAGTGATTTGGACAAAAACTTAAGAGAAACATTGATAGATTTAGCAAAGTTAGAATAAGACAGAAGATTAGCAGAAATATAAGGAACACATAAAATGTTATCCAACTGAAAGAAACAAGAATGGTCAGAAGAAAAATTAGAGGAGCTAATATGAGAGATTGGTAAGGTTTTACCATTGTTGATCTTAACTTCCGCAGGGTCATTATAATCATAATAAAGGGCAAGATTATCCATATCAATAGTGAGATGATGAGAAGCTCCAGAATCTAATAGCCATTGTTGGGGATGAGACTATTGTGAAGGGGCTAGGTGGGCAGTAGGTGGGCAATAGAGGGGGAGCATCTGTCCGCTGGCGAGGAGAAGGACATCGGTGAGAGTAATGACCCGTCCCATTGTAATTGTAGCAAGTGATGACATGATCAGTGGAAGAAAGGTAGACAGGGGGAGATGTGAGTGAGGAAAAGACTGAAGCTGCTACTGGCGGCCTTGCCCTTAGCCACGACTGCCTCTCCCATACATAAAGGGATTTCGATTGGATGAAGAAGACGTGATCTGAATGGCCTAAGCTGTAGGCGGGATAGATTCATTGATGTTAGAGAAAGAGTCATGAGTAAGACTAAGTTCTTCACTCAATAGCAAACCATACAGGTCATTAGCAGAAACAGAATCTAGGCGATTCTCAAGGGTCCTGACAAAGGGTCAGTAAAAGGAGTCCAAACCTTTGGTGATTACTTGTATTAAGTCATCCTCAGGAACCGAGATGTTTGAGAGCAGTCAGTTGATCAAAGATGTGTTTGGCCTTTTGAAAGTAGTCTGTGATCGATTCATTCTTCTTCTCCAAGCGGTAGAAGTTTTTCTTTAGTATTTGAACTTGGGCCTTAGAACCAAAGGCATAGGTAGATTAAAGCTTTTGCCAGGCCTCATGAGCAATGAAGGAGCCAACATTTTGAGATACAAAGGACTCGGTCATGAAGTCAATAATTCAGTTGAGAACAAGCTAACTTTGACGAAATGACCGCTGCCAAACTAGATTGAGCTGTTCGTTGAAAAATTGAGGGGCAGGCTGCACAGAGCCATCAATATGATGAGCTAGATCATAATTGTGTATGAGAGGTAGCAATTGTGTTTGCTACAATAGATAATTGGTGGAGTTTAATTTAATAGGTAGTTGATGAGTAATGCTGAATGAGTTTGGTGTAGAGAAGACTACAGAGGCAAGTTGAATAGTGCTAGAATTGGTATTTGGTGGCCATAGGGGATAGGAGAAAGAACGTAGCAGAGGAGAAAAAAAAAGGAACAAGAAGGAAGCAACTAAGTCAGTGTTAGCTTAGTACCATGATTAGATATTGATTGACAAAAATAAGCTTACGGTATATTATTGATAATGCGCATTATATACATGTATTAAGGTAGTGTAAATTTAAATGATAAAGGCAAAGTATAAGATCAGTTATACTAAATAACAGATATACAAGAGATTTGAAACTAGCGGAGAGATATTCTTATCAATCATAAGATTTGAAATTAGGAATACATGTTCATTTTATTTAAATATTAAAGAATGTAATTTAACCAAACTTCTATTTAAAAATTAATTTCTATCTCCAAAAGATTTAGAGGCTCTTTAAAGAACTCTCCTCATCGACCTTTAATAAATAGGTGTCAAAATTTTCTTCAAAAGAAAAAATTCCAAATTGTCTTGCCATTAACAATTTGTATAAACACATTTATATTGAAGAGTTTTAAAAAAGCCAATAATCCTCAAAAGGTTAAATTAAAATTTATTACTAATATTGGTTTTTACTAATTTGTGTATTTCTTCAAAATTAACATACTTAAAAACATATTAATAGTACTATATATGCCTAGGTCATAGGGTTTATTTTAACCTTTTCCTTTCAATTCTTTTATGGTTTGTCTCGGGAGCCTAAAAGCAAGAAAGAAATATCAGAGAGCAATGATGATGAATCTTGAGTGCAAATCTTTCAATCTGCATCTCCTATTTGACTTTTTGCAGAGCATAAAAGCTTCTGACCTTTTTCTTTTTAAAATGTCTCATTTTAAATTATACTATACTACAACTAATGCTAAGATCTACCTGCAACACACTCTTTTGAACCCCACATTATCATTTCACAAATTCCAAACCAACCCTATAATGTTCTTTTCATATCTCAGCCAATCAAAGAGAGTAATTAATTTCTAATATAACTTCATTACCATTTTACTCTTTGTGGGTCTTTTTGGTTCTCATCATATTGTTTGCTCTATCTTAGGCATCGACTAAGATTATATTATCTTTTTACTCTTTAATTATGTTTTTTGTTGTTGTACTTCATCTTAATAAAGTTTAACTTAAACTAAAATGATTGAGGTCATCGGTGAAAATATAGTTAGTAAGAGCAAATCAAGTCTCTAACAACTAATTACAAACTCAAATCAGTTGTTCTAGGTTTAGGGTTACATTAATTATTGACTTATAATATGAAACATTATGCATCAAAAGCATGACATACGTGGTAATAAGGGAAGGATCTATATTAAGGGCAAGTGGGAGGAGTCCAGATCTTCTGTTCAATATTATGGTGTCTTGTTGTGTCCAATAAATCTCAGCTATTTATTTATGTGGATCTTATGTAGGTTTCGTGTAGGTCCCACGTGGATCTCGCAAAATAAACGACTGATATTTCATAAGACAGAATAAGACAAGGTAATATTGGACAGAGAATCTTGTCCCAAATGGGAGCACCATTTGCTCCGACTGTCTCTAAAAAATGTCATATAAAAATATTATTAGTTGAAGTTTTGATCTCATAAAAAAATAAAATTTTGCTCTCATTAAAAATTTTCTCCTTTAAAAATAAAATTTTGCTCTGTTCAAATTGTGCCTCCATTTAAAAAAATTTCTAGATCCATCTTTGGTGGTTATTATTATACTTTTTAATGGCTGATATATTCTAATTATTGCATTTAAATAGCTAACACTCAAAAATCATAGTTCTCATTGATGACTGAGAAAGCAATAAAATAGGATAATTCATTTTAATTCTTCATTGAAATTGATTTAATTTATTTAAAAACCAGTGTCGTTATTCGTTGCAAATGTAGAAAACGACATGCGACCTATTAATATAATACTACTTTTTTGCTTCTTTAATTATGTTCGGTGGTTGAGCCAAAAAGAAAAAGCTACTTCTTATACATAAAAATACTCTAAAAAGCTAACACAGTATAAGCCAATTTTACTTAAGCAGTTGTCATTTACAAGATAATATGAAATTAGTAAATTTCATAATAAAAGGGTATTTTTAACTATTTTTAAAAATTTTAATTTTGAAATTTAAAAAAAATAATAAAAAGTATATATTGAAAAATCAAATATTCTTAATTTGATGGTCTTACTTAATTTTTTTAAATTATAATTAATTAGAGAAGGGTATTGAGGAATTTAGCTTGCGTTCACATAACGTGGCCATGATGTCACAACAGTACGTATACTTTGGTAATAATGTCTTCCATCACCTACAGTAATTATTATCTTTTTTTTTAATGTTTAAAATGTCATTTAATATGTATCTCTACACTTTCTTCCACTTTGGGGCCCTTGAGCTTGGAGATAGGGTTATGGGGTATGCCCATCTTCATCATTTGGCTTTTGTCTCTATGTTTATAGGTGGTCATTATGCCACTTAGATTTTCTTTCTTTCTTTTTAAATTTTTTTGTTTTGATAATAAATAGGATTTGCAATGTATCATAATTTTTTTAAATATTTTTGATAATAAATAAATGACTTTTTAAGATGTGTTTTCTCACATAAAATTCTATATTTGAGTTTTTTAATTTTTAAAAATTTTTATTAATTGACATAAAACATGTATCTGTTTTATAATTATATTTATTCTTAATAAAAATCAATTTACTCTTTGAATTGGGTATTATATGATATTTAAATTTTGAGTTGTGTTAATTAAGTACAATTATTACAGATGAGAAAAATACCAATATTCATGTAATTGTAAATATTTTAGGAAGCAAGTAGTAGCTTCTTTAATTTTTAAAAATTAAATAAAATGGATAGGATAACACCAGTTGGAGACATAGAACATGGTGAGTATCCAGGATTATGAATTATCAGATCGTCTTTTTAACTGTGTGGAATGATTACACCACGTCTCAATCCCTGTATCCTTCTGCTGATGTCCTGTAAAATGTTCGATTCCTTCTCTTCTCTGCCCTAAATTTCTCTTTGGACATATGCCACTTTCTGAGACTTTAAAGTTGTCCTGATACGACCAGCCCCCCTTCCTCTCCCTCCATCTCTCTCGCTTTCTGAACGAACACACACACGCAGTGACAGGAGACTCTGTAGTCTGTATTAATTCTCAGTGGACATGATTACTAGTTATAGTTACATGCTAGAGCAGAACTTCTTCTGTAGTTTCACGTGGCTTGAGTGCGCGCGCGCGTGTGACCACTGTGGTGTTTAGTCATGTTCTTTACCTTTCCAAGCTTCTTGTTACCTCCATTTGACAGATGTTTTATCCTTTTCTTAACTAGTTGCAGCAACTTGAAACTAAAAAAGGAAGAAGAAGAAGAAGTTAAATCATCTTATATGAAATAATGTTAAACAAGCAACAAGAATTGTCTCATCACAAGTGATGTTGTAGTTGCAGTTGTAGTTGAAAGAAGATGAAGTTAAATTATTGTTGTTGCTTTTCAATATTATGCAGATGTTGTAGGTCCATATAAATCTCGAAGCCTCCTGGAAATGAAGCCTTGCGAGTTTCAGTAGTCAGGAGTCCAGACTCAACCCATTGAACCTAACTAATTCACTAATTCACAATCTTAAAACTTGGTTTCAGATTCCAGGTTTTTCATACAATAAAAGATAGCACCAAACAAGGCAGAAACATCACATCAGAAGAATCATGGTCGTGTTGGAATTGGTAAAAAAAAAGAAAAAGAAACGTTAGGATGGGAATTTAGGAAGAGATTTGGGTTCTGATGAAGGGATAGATATGTTTTGATATTGCTACGGCGGATGTGCCTGTCAGGTCTCAGGCATGATGTCAACCGCGTGATATTTCTTTCTTACCCCATTAAATCTCAGCCACGTTATTTTTACCGACGTGAACAGACGGCGTTCAGTGTTCACCTCATTATCTGAGTCTAGACACTTTAAGGTGACCATGGCCGTACTTTGTGTCATTGGTGGGGCGTGAGCTCTCAGGAGTCTGTGTACTCTTCCTGGAGCTTTCTGATTCAGTACCTGCAATGGTTTGACTGCCACTTGCATGCTCACTTGCTAAGTTGCTATGCCTAAAAAATGTTTTTAGGTTTTATGTTAAAGCAAGTTTTTAACACAATTTCATCTTTCCTGAACTCTACGAGTAAATCTCCAAGTGACTTAATTATTACATGTCCTATAAAAAATAATGAACTTAACTCAAATTACTAAATTACTCTAAAATAAAGTAGACCATTTACGCTTACTTGTGTAGGCATGTTAAAAAATTTTGAACCTACCCTAATTCCATTTACTTTTGAGCTTAAGTGGTATTTTCTTATCACACCAAGAGTTTTATATAATACAAAGATATCACTCAAAATTAAAGGTAAATTATATCATGTAATGCTTAGGTCGATCATGTTTTATAAGTTAAAATATTGACCCATCAAACAGGTGCACACCATAAGTTAGTGTTGGCATAAATGAGAATATTCTATTGAGAGTTTAACTTTACTATAAGAGAGAAAGTAAAAACTTTAATGGTAAGAGACAAATTAAAGGTAATTAATATTAATAAAAATTTAAAAGAGATAAAACTTGAGTGGTTCGGACATGTCAAAAGGAAGCATCCTGACATTTTAGTGAGAAGATAGAGGATTGTACTTAGAGATATTATAAGAAAAAAATGAAGGTCTAAGAAGAATTAGAGGTAAGTGATATATCAAGAATAATATGACTATGTTGGAATTTACCAAAGATGTGACCCTTAATAGAAAATTTTAGCTTATTAAGATATGAGGCAATTAGCTTTAAAAAATTGCTTGTGTGTGTTATTCAGAAGGACAAGCACTTTAACATCATTAATAGAATTTTGT
>JANITW010000236.1:1568556-1579600 GCA_027564335.1 Erythroxylum williamsii
AGATATGAGGTAAGTTTTTTTTTTCAATTTTTTCTGTCTTATATTTTGTTTTATCTTTTTATGTGTAATTTTTTCTTCTTGGTTATTTAATCTAAGCATTTCTTTACATATTCTAAACCTTTTGTAATAGTTTTGACCTCTCTCTCTCTCTCTCTCTCTCTATATATATATATATATATATATAATGAGTTTATTAGAGATAATCTCTCTATCAGTTAAGAATAAGACTGTATATTTCTGTACCTTCTCAGACCATACATTTAACGAGATTTTTATTGAGTAGTTGTATTTATATTTAATGTTTTAAAATTAAATTAATTATAATATATATTTAATCAGATTCAAACTTTAAATTTGTTTATAATTTGAATCTAATTAGACCTATTATTCATTTATACTTAATCAGTTAGGTATAAAATTTGATGTGCCTGTTTATTAAGCCTAATGGTTTTCCTGTATCAAATATAACATGATGTAAGATTGCCACACTAGGGCTGATGCAATACAGAATTGGTTCATTTGCAAGCTACATGACATGATGTTGGATTGATCATGCATCAATCTTGATTACCTCTTAACCCCAAATGAAAGAAACCCTAGGAGGATTTCAAATTGACCCCTTTGTGTGCCAAAATAATTACCTACCAATTGCAAAGTCACTACTTTGGTGGCATTTGGCAGGGTCTAACAAATGATTGGGGACAACAACAAAAAAATCAAATCTTTACCCTTTTTCTTTCTTTTTTTTCCTTTTGGATTTATGGACATCATTAGGGTTTATATTTGATGATGATATGATTCACGAGGGCCTACCCTAAAGTGAAGGGGGTTTTGTCCCTTTTGTGATACAAAAGTCTTTGACATTATTACCAATGTTTGCCATTACAAGTTACCATGTTTAAGTTTTCCAACAAGGTAATTATACTTGGTATGATATAAGGTTAGACATTAGCACATGTAATCCTAAGAACATGCCATTTTGTGACAAAAAGTTATATCATCTTATAATAATGAAAGCACTTAACTTTTTTAAAAAAATTTAATTTCTTAAAATTTTAAAATTTATTGACTCCACTAACTAATTTTTATTGTGATTGTCAAATGAACATCCGTATTATTTGATAAACACGTTACATCAATCAAAAACTAAAGAAAATGAAGTGTTGTTCAAGTTATACGAATTTTAAAATGTAAATTATTAAGTTAAAATAGCTTTTAAAAATAGATATCAAATTAAAATTTAGGCATTTTGAATTTATTATGGCTTGTATATAGTAGGAATAGCTTCCTCTCTGTTTATTTGCCTTGGATACTTCACCTCAGAGCATGAGGAACTTTAGTGCTTCTCTGCACCCGATGGTAGTGCTTTACACCCATTTCAAGGATCTTAGCCGTTGACTTAGTTGACCGTGAAGGATGAGTGAATATAGTATTTGGACTAGGCTTAACTAAAATATAGTTCAAAATTTTAAAGAAAAATCAAATCTATACGACAAACTTTCATAATTTTGATAATATTAAAATAGTATAATATTATATATAAATATTAATTAATTTAAAATAAATATTTAGCAATAATTATAAATTAAGATATTGATATAATTTTTTATAACTCAAATTCAAAGGACTAATTTCTTAAGGAAAGATTATTTCTTTTGCAACAAATGAAACTAATTGAAACAAGAAATAAATGATTTCATTTTACCAAAAAGTTGGTTTCCTACTAAAAGTTCAGCTACAGGCAAGCTTGGTACAGCACAGAAAGCTCTCCACAGATATGAACTACAACTATTGTCAACTACAAACAATGGCGTTGAATAATCCAGCATATATGGGAAGATTCAGACATAACTCCCCAGTTATTTGACAGTGCTTGTCCAAAGGGTACTTGATCAAATCCCAATCATAGTTATGTTCCTACAAGTTAGCAATAGCACTCAAGCTGGGTAGCAGCATGAACTTGGCTAACTTTCCATTGAACTCAAGGTTGTAAAATTTTATGCTACCTGGCGAGTAAACCTGTTGTATGTTCGTCTAATCTTACTCCTGCTTCGGATTCTCAGACTTCACGGGACGTCTCTGAGCAAGAAATCGCTTTGTACTTTCTAATACCCCGAAAAAGATTGAACCACCAATGCCTATCCACAGCACTCTTGGTCCTATGCCCTGCATTTGTTGAACATGGATAGCATATCAGGAAAAGAAAAACTTCTGCCTGATTGAGAGATTATTTGTTTACATAGCAATCATGTCAAAACACAAAGGAAATTCCATGAAAGTATTTCAGATTACATGTGTATTGTCAATCTATGCACAACTGTTGCTTATACAGTCTATGAATTAGCAAATGTTGAATATGCACCTTTAGCAGGGCAGTAGGACCTTCTTCTCTAACAATAGCTTGAACACAATCAACGATCCCTTTGTACTGATTAGCTGAACCCTTTAAAGCATCAAAGCAAAATGGTCAAGCAATGGCCCAAGATCAAAGAACGGGGACACAAAGAATAAGCACACCTGAACCATAAGCCTTGTCTTAATCACGTCAAGAGGAGTGGTTATGGCTCCAGTTAATGCGCCTATTAAGAATTAATTATAGGTGAATGAATCAGAAAAACTAACATGTGGAATGCTGTAAAAATAGTTTATCAATCAAGTCATTTGACTCAAGCAGTTGTAGAGTAGCATTCAGCAGGACCAAAGGCTTAAAAGTATCATCGTATTGCTTAATACAAGCACAGCATGCCATCCAGTCAGTTCACTATTGAGTTTCAGTGCAAAGATGATGTAGTTACTATCCTTTAAATACTTGACATAAGTAGCAAATCCTGGTTTAGCCATGGCTGATCCTCGACTGTTAAACCCTATCCCATTTCCTATTCTATGACCAAGCTATCAAATAGCACTTATAATCTGGACAATATAAATACTTCAGAAAAACATGTGACTGAATGTTTTCTTGCTCATATTTACCAGCAAAGGCACCAACGATAGCATTTTCAGGATCATTTAAATCTCTTTTGGCCTGCAAAACACAATGTAAACATCATTCAAGCACACATTTAGTAAATTTAAGGTACTTTCCCCGAAAATGGGAGGGGCTAAGTTCTCTCACATCTCATGTTTCGCACATATCTGATTGTAAAGTATAATTATGATCAAACATACAATGACAAGCATATTATTCACAGTATACAGCACAGCAGTAAAACCAGGAGAATGTTTCAAAAATAAATAAAATAAAGAATTGTGATAGATTCAGCTAATCTCTCTCTCAATATAGATGGAATATGGAGAAAAGATTAAAAGAATGAGTATAAAGATTTCATCCTAAGTAGGTTTCAGCAGGGACAAGCAACTGATAACATGAAAAACCAGTTTGTTAAAAAGCCATTTTGTTTTGCCCCATTAACAAACTGCTTTTATTCTATAAAAAATTATCCATACGATCTGCCCCCACTCAATAAAATCTCCACGCTTCAGCCTATATATTTTGACAGATCAAGTTGTCGCTTAAGCCTTAGAGAAAAACAGAGCCTAATAGGTAAGAATAACAAGCTTTTGGAGCTTGGTTGGCTTAGATTCCAATGTAAATGAGGAGATGCTGTCATCCTTCAATTGATTCCACGCTCAAAGTGCAAGAAAAGCAAGTCCTTCAGACTTATTGTCGTCTGCATATCGATTGAACAACAAAATAAAAACTAAATAATAGAGAAAGCAAAACTTTTTCAGCCTTTGGCTGGATCACCAAAAGGTTTGACAGTTTGGGGTGTATAAAGATCTGTCCAACTAACAGCACAAAGATACACTAAACGAAATGGAATAATCTCTGAATCATGGATAAAAGACTCTACAAATGCAACAATGTGAGGCACAATAATCAGTAAATTGTTCAGGAATACGTGCAGGTCATAACTGAACACCTCATGACTCATGGGAAGGGTCATACCGCTGCTTTATATCCAATACGAAGCTGCTCGTAGATGCAGAATTGGATTGCATCAAATGGCAAATCTCGTAGTAGAAATGATCCATATCCCTAACCATTCAAAAACAAAAATTAGAGGAATTTTGACAAATACAGTCAAGCCCAAATGGCTACCAATATGCATGTCTCCAAATTAACAACTCCTAAAAGCATGAAAAACAAACAATATTTCTCTAAACATTTCAACTACTTTCTTGTGACTGAAAGAAAAAGTGCAGCACAAATTAGAATATATCTGACACGAGATGAAATATGAATTAATCTAGATTCTAGCTGTAGAGAATTAGACTGCAGCCTGTCTCAGAAACAAATCAAAGATACATCCAAATACAATAATGCATCATAATACTTGAAAAACTCCCAGGTGGAATCCAATGCGAATGAATCCATCATAAGGAAGCAGTGCTCCAACATATGTAGGACAGGACAAATGCCTCTAAATTAATATCACACCACATGTTGAGTAAGGATTCTTTACATACCGAATAAAGACCCCTGAACCCTTCCTTGGAGACAATGAGGCGGACAGCATCTGGAGCAGAGGTAAACTGCCCAGTCTGCATCCTCTGCTTGACAACCTGAGGATTATTTTATAGTTGCTAAATTCATAGAAAATAAATGTGTATTTATGAATGAAATGTATAACTAAATAAATGTACCTCTGTTGGAACACGAATAAGAGATGCAGCAACCCCTCCTATGGCACCTGCAGTCTACAATAAATCAACAAATTTATGTTCTAAAGCAAGAAGTGCACATGTAACATAAACAAAAAAGCAAATCATATTGCAGTAAAATAAGGGTAATGAAACAATTAATCAAATTTTGTTTTCAGGCGTTTTGTCATTCACAGTATCATTTCATTGATCACTGGATTCCTTTGAATTTCCCTGATGACTAATGTCATAAATAATGGAATAAACAGGAACATAAAAGTAAGGTAAGAATCACCGTATTCTAACTTGTATTTCAGGTGTGAACATGGCACAGTAAGTTTTCATGAGCAACTTATCGGGCGTTTCAGCAACCCCAATAAATAAAAGTTTTCTGGAAGAACCTTCTTTTCCATTGTAAGACACAACCAGACATGAATAGGAAATTGTGACATTTACTATGCACTACCTATATGCTATGCGTTCAAGTCCAGAAAATGAAAATTTGATGGGATAAATCGGAAAGGGAAAAGTAAAACCTTACTAGATGAGCTACAGCACTAAGATTCTCAGGAAAAGCCTTCAACAACTTCTGCTTTGTAGGCTCATATACTCCAACAAATAAGGCAGAAGCCCTGAAAAAAAATAACGCAAAAGAAAAATTAAAAGAAACGCATATCATATAGGAAGGAGAGGCATCTTATTTAAATTAATTTACATCTATGCCTATCAACCTGATATTTCTGAGCCTTTCACAAAAACAAGATTACTGGATAGCCTACTACAGGTTATACCTTCATGTTCTACCTATTGATCACTGTTGATCAGAAAAATGGAAACAGAAATGGTAATATAAAACTCAGATACATCTCTATACATTTGATTCCTAGACTAACTTACAGTGTGAGCCTCCTAATGCCAAAAGTATTCTTCTAGATCTGAAAAGATAAGATCTTTAGTCCCTAAATCCTTTTTGCTCATCAGCAAGTGGAACAAAAGAAAATAAGTGACGATTGGAGTAACGTAGCTGTTATGTTTCTATAATTTTGTTGAGTAAACAGTGACTCACGGATGGATGAACAAGAGGATATTTGGAACACGTATAAATATTAAAGTAATATTATTTGGAACATGTATAAACTATTAAAGCAATATTTTATGTACCAAGCAATAGTCTTAAGATCCCAGTGGAACACCAATACAATTCATTGATGTATCAAAAGAACATTAGTAGTAACTAACTTCAGGAGCTTTGAAAACCATCACTTGGTCACTTTACAAAGTTTGAACTTCCGATGAACCACAAATCATGGAAGCTGCAAACTGCAGAAGATACTTACGGCAAAACCCCAGCTAGATTTCCAGCCAATCCCGAATAAAGACCCTTCAAAATTATTTTCCCACCACCACGAGCTGCCTGTAGAAATAGTTAATAGATTTATTCCAGCATGCTCTTTTCAATAGCCAGTGCACATCGAACATTTATTAAATAATATAATATACAAGTGATGGATGGAATATTTTGCAGTTTTTGGGCCTACTTTACAAGCTGCTGAATGTACCTCACCAAGCATTTGACACAAGGAAGCAACATTAATACCTTTTGCATCATGCATATAGACAAATAACAAGAACACCTAAATCTTTTCTATTCTACATCTTAAAGGAGATATTCGGGTGATATGTATTTCAATTCCCAAAAAACAACATGCAAGGGATTTCCTAGCCTGTGGAATCTTAAGAGGAGCAACAAGAACATTTCCAACTACCTGCAGCCTTGTCTTTATAGTATCAATTGGATATAATGTGGAATATTTTGCAGTTTTTGGGCCTACTTTACAAGCTGCTGAATGCACCTCACCAAGCATTTGACATAAGGAAGCAACATTAATACCTTTTGCATCATGCATATAGACAACAAGAACACCTAAATCTTTTCTATTCTATATCACAAAGGAGATACTTGGGTGATATGCATTTCAATTCCCAAAAAACAACATGCAAGGGATTTCCTAGCCTGTGGAATCTTAAGAGGAGCAACGAGAACATTTCAAACTCTTGCGATGATAAACTACCTGCAGCCTTGTCTTTATAGTATCAATTGGATATAATGCTGTTTCAACAACAACTCCTGCTGTACCTCCGGCAATAACTCCCTCTACAAAATTTACCAGATTTGTCAGAAACATTCAGACAAGTACAACAGGGGCACTTATTTCATCAGGACCTCAGAAAAGAAAACTCCCATCCATATTATCATAGCTTATAATTTTAACATGCAATAAATCCTTTTCATTCACAATGCTGGACAAATAAGATGGCTTCCATTCTTAAATATATAATAAACTCACAATACTAGAATGGACCATATAGAGAGATGACAAACAGAGGCATAGATGTTTGGCACCAAAATATCTCACCTATTAGGATAAGTAATCTCTATAATGCCCGTTCGGTAAATACAAAATTCTTCAAACTTGCTCTAAAAGAGAAGAACAAAATTTTCCAATTAAAAACATTCACCTTCATTAACCCCAATCCTTGATTTACTTACATTAGTTAGACAGTAACAAGCTAATGAGATGCAAAAGTTCATGCTTCTTTCTGGTGAATTACCGAACAGAATCCGCAAAAAATCAAAGGGCTGTTCTTTCGTGCCAATTGATGCAAAAGGCTTTCTCATCTGCAGCTGAGTGCCGTTCATTTTTCTACCGGGTGCTTCTGCAAAGGAGACAACATAAAAAGATAGAATCTTTGACAGTACTTACGGTGCTCATACTATGCAACACATGCAGAACAAAGGTAAATATAAAAAGAAAAGATCCAAAAGAACAAAAGGGTTACCTGAGGTGGGTCTGGAAGAGTTCTTTCCGTCCACAGCTAACGTCAGAGCACCCATGAAGCTACTCTCTCCACAAGTCTACAATAATTAATCCATTCACTCTCATAGACCGAATACAGACTCTTTAAGACTACAGTAACAGGTACAAAAACCAAGCACACGCACAAGCACAAAAGACGTAAAGATTCGAGCTAAAACAATTTACCACAAGCTCACTTCTGGTGTACCGGAGAGTGTGACACAAAACAGAAATAGACAAGTAAGAGAGACGGTGATTTGGCATCTGTGTATATATATATGTATACATGGATACGGTTTATGGGCCAATTCTCATGGGCTGCTCTCTTATCAAGACCATACCCGACTTGAAAAGGTAAAAATAAAAATATAATTAAAGACGCTTATTTTTCTTATAATTTCATTCTATTATTTTAAACTATTTTATAATTTTCAAAATTTTAATTACAATTATACCAAATTATTTTAATAAAATATAAATTTTTTTTGAGTAGTGTATGTATAATCATGTAGATGAAATTATATCATAATTCAAAATTTTACTAAAACTTGAAAGTTTCAATGTTCATTAAATTAATTTTTAACATTTTTTTGAATACTTGATATAGTGAATTAAAACTTTATTGAATTTGATATGGATTAAATTTAAGTCAAATTCTCATAGAAACCTTTTACATGTGCGTTATATTTTGGTTTTGATAAAACTAACTAAAAAATATTAATATTAATATCAAATATTTTTTATAAATTTTATTATTACAAAATACTTAATTAAACCTAATCTCACCGAATGAAACGACATCGTCTATGGATTTTGCTTCAATTCACATAATTAACAAAACGACATTACTTTTTGTACGAGTAACTTCGTTCCATATATGAATAAGATCAGACATCTTGGTATAGATATTGAATTATACCATGGATGTTCGCAAGCTTGGCATCGGGTTGCTCGTGCAACAAGCTTGATCGAATCCGGAATACTATTTCGTAAGCAAAGTTGAAATATGAGTTTGTTCAGTTGTATGGGGTTATGCATATTAACATTATGACGTTTAGAATTATATAAAACACGAATGTTCAACATTCTGGAACTATGCATATCCTATGAGGTCTTAAGGATTGATGCACATAAGTTAAAAGCAGTCAGGATAAGTAATTGGATAAGAAAAAATAATTTGAACAACCTTGAATAAAACCAAGTTCACAACTGACAGGAACATACGATTCCATGGTAAGAGTAACATTCAAGACATGATTCCAAGTTCTCTACAGGCAATAAAAATTTGATTACTGTGAACAAGTATATGATCAGTTGCCAAAATCATAATTCGACCAACATATGGCACAATCTTTTATTTTCCGCTAATTGTTGAAAAGGCAGTCTCTGTATTTGGACAAGTTAAACCCTTCAAGAAGCCATACAAGACCTTAGAAGAAGTTCCGGATGTCCAAAGATTTCACATCTGGCATTGGCTCATCCTTGAATTCCTCTCTGTTGCCAAAAGAAAAAGAAAAGCGAGAATCTTGTTAAATAATTTGGATGAGGTCAGTAAATTTGCAACCAATCAATGTTTCATATTAGCAGTAACACTTACGAAGCAGACGAAGACACAGAAGTGGTAAAACCAAAGATCATTTTCTCTTTTGAACATAAGGTGAAAATCACCAGCCACTGATCAATTTAGAGGCAGGTTTAAAGAAAATTTGTTCAAGCAATTTGAAAACATAGCCATTTGTTGAAATGAAAATGTTATCATGCTCATGCAAAATACATGTGAAACTTATTGACAAAAACTTCACAATGACAGAAGAAATTAGAGAGCTTCAGGATAAGATCCAATGCACAACCAATATTAAGTTTCACCCAAATTTTAATAACTGATTTGAGGGAAATCTATAAGAGGGAAAGAGTTATAATGTCTTACTTCTTCTTTTGGGTTTCCATAACCTCAAGGGCATCCTTCTTCAGCTCCTCCAATTGTGCCTTTGCAATTTTGACTTCTAATTCCTCCTCATACTTTGGCAGATCTTCCCTCCGAATTCCAAGCCTGATAACGGTAACAAGAGGTATAAAATCACATTATGACAACTCATGATAGCAAGTACGCTAATAACCATACTACATGCATGTGCTAAGATGATTCCAACTCAATAATCAAACATATGTTAGGGACATTCAGTGGCACCTACTAATGGCCAGCAAGAAATCAGTCATTCAAGTCCTAAAAACTCATGCTACACTCAACTGTGTTAGTAGCTTTATCACCATTCAACCTAACAGCATATACATATGAAGGTTAATTGCATGTAAAACAGCTTACTTCTTGTTGATCTTATCAAACTCTGCCATCAGAAGTGACATTCCTTTCTTATCATTCCTCATCAGAGGTTTCTTTATTTCACTTTCTACTTTTTCCAAAGCATCCATCATCATGGCCTCGGCACCAAGTTCATCAGTGAGACCCCTCCTGCAGGGAAAAGACAACAATGATTGTTTGAGGAAACGGTACATGCACTAAGTAATTCAAGAGTCATCACCAGAGGACAATTATTCTTATTTTCCCTCCAAGGGTCAAGTATAATGCAGGGGGGAATGGTGCATCCACATAAACATAAACATGGGTATTTGAGCTCTAATTGCAACATAACAGAACCTCAAATATGGTAAAGAAATAGGACAAAACTTAAGACATACTTAATTCGAATTTCCTTCAATGTCAATAAATATGTTCGAGCATCTGGAATATCTTTTGTTCGTGTATCAATGGTATACTTGATTCTTTGTGATTCAGAGAACAAGTCAGCCCTGCAGAAGATACAAGAAATAGTTGGCAAACATAAAATTTGAATTTTAGCAATACAGATGAATGCAAATGCAGCAAACTAACAATGTATAACAATGCAATTTGGGCTTACTATGACTACTTAGAGCAGTAGCATTGATTTACGATGGGAGCAAAATGGATAAAGATCTAGAACAAGCCGACTGAAATTTAAAATATGATAAAAGATGGAACAAAAGATGGCTGCAAACATAAACTACTAACTCCTTATTCAACATAAGATGGCTGCAAACATAAACTATTAACTCCTTATTCAACATAAGATGGCTGCCAAGCATACTTAAAATTCTACTCAAACTTATTCTGACATGATGTTAACCATTCATAACATTGAGCTTACAAAAACTCACAATAAAGTTACCTGAATTCATCTAACGAAATTGTACTTAGAATGGCAACTAGAATGTGCTGGTGAATGCAGAGTTATTTAAGATACCTTCCTAATGCATATTTCTTGTTTTTATGATTTCTCTGGAAAAAAAAGGTATTGGTTAAGGTTCTCTGTAATGTTTGATGAAACAATAAAAGAATACCACTAAAAAGAAGTAAAAGGGCAGCTCAATTCACGGAAAAATGTTGGTAAAGTTGCATCTTAAAACATATTTTCAAATATATTTTCTCATTTTCTGGTAGCTTCAGATCTTAGTGATCTACAAACAGGATTTGCCACACTTTCTCACAAAGAATATAAAGCACT
>JANITW010000236.1:1579771-1598830 GCA_027564335.1 Erythroxylum williamsii
GTTCCAAGCTAAGGGTAAAGCCATCAAGTGTCAAGGTTCAATGGGACAACTGGAGAGAAATGAGTAAAGTTAAGAAAGAAAAGAAACGACTTACTTTTCTCTAATAGTCTTCATGACTTTGGCATATTGAGACACAGCAGCTGGATCCTCAGGAGCTATAGTGATCTTCTCCTTCTTAAGTATTCCAAGGGCAGTCTCAAATTTATTCTTTACGTCCAAAAAGATGTTCTTTAACATCTCTTTTCAGATATAAAATTTGTCAGAAAACCACAAATCGACTTAACACAAAGTTTATAAATCCATCCATTAAGGGTCAAATACATCACAGATAGAATATAGATCCAAAGTCAGAGAAATATCGATCTAAAGTCAGAGAACAGTTATCAAAATTGCTTGGAATTCACTATATGGGTTAAAGTAAGCTCAAGTATAACACGTGCCAGCACCAGCAATCTTTTATATCACCACCAATTGCTTCGGGGTTGTACATAGTAAACAACCTTCCGAAACCTAGCTCCTGTTGTAAATGTGTAAAATGCAAATAAATTAATCGGCTGCAAATGTAAGACCTGCAGGTCCCACCAATTTTGATCTGCCCATTCATGGTATAAACTCATTCACATTGAATCAAGCAAGGGAGTCAACATAAATCATACTCCAGGAGCATAGCCTTTAGGATACATGATTAATAGCAGCTAATAACAAGTTGAGACAATGCAAAATATGTCGTTTCACAAACCAATGTAACATCATACCCAATGAGGAACACCCAAAAGAACAGTTGATATAACCTCAGACTAAACAAGAAACAATTAGCCAACTACTTATAGCAACTGGAACAAAGGGCCGTTGCACTCAGGTTGTAGATTCAACCTGTATTGCATATGTGACTATAGAAGTGTAATGTTGGCGTCAGCGTGCATATACGAAGACAGGGAGAGGGAGAGATGCCAAGAGCATATAAGGGTAGACTTTTTAGGTACATCAATGCCATTGAAAGTCACGTAAACAGTGGAATGGAACACAATTACAGTTGGGTGCTGTGTTAATCTGGGAGAAAAATTAGTTCCAAAGATTCCAAAAATTAAATTATATAATGCACTTCTGCGTGATCTATCCAAGTGTTTTCAGCTCACTTTCAAGATTAACAACATTATGATATGCTAGTAATTAAACCAATGGAATGCACTTCACGGATTCTGATTCCTTATTAAAAACACAATCCGGAAAGAAACAGCGCAATCTGATTAAAATAACAAACAATGCATCTACATATAGACTAACCATCTCCTTTAAGGCCTTTTGGAGCAGCATCTTTGGCAAAGAAGCGAACTGGAATGACACGCTCCTGCTGCAAAACCACTTGACTACCATGCAGCTGCAGAAGCAACACATAAACAGTAATATTAATCACAATTTCAACATTGCATAAGTCTCACAGTGATCACAAGACCACTAAACTCATAATCGCAAGAACAATCGTCACATATGAAAATCAGAAAATCACAGATCCAACTCCAACACTATCCGATGCTTAAATCAGCAGTTCAATCAAAATACAGAAGGAAATACAAGGAGTCACGTCTGAACTCAAACAAACAATGAAAATGATGGGAAGGATGGATGGGCTATCAGTTACGAACAGGGTAAACGCGATCAATGAAAGGCACCTGTTTGGATCTGGAGAGAACACGAGAAGCGAACGACATGATCAATTAGGATTGATCTTCTTCTTCTTCTTCTATCGAGAAATGGTTGTGGTCTCGTAGCTTAGGGTTCGCTATCTGTTTGTTTTCTCTGTGTCTCTGTGTTGCAATGGGCTGGGCTGGAGAATTTCTGGGGGGCAGGCTTGTGTTGTTTCTACACCGTTAGATCTGAGACTGGACCTATCAGCGGTGAAGATTTTTTACAGTTAGATCAATGATCAAGTTATTTTTTCAAAATACGTATTATTAATATACAAATATATAATAAAACTACGTATTAATTGTAAATTTTTTATTATAAAAACGATAAATCTTATTAAGATATATACAAACATACATAAATATATATATGCACACACACAATATATACATATATACATACATACATATTACACATATGTATGTATGTATATATATAGTAAGAACAAATAAATAAAGTAGATTTTATAATACTAAAAATAATTTCTAATGATATATAAGATGTGAATATCAATAAATTTTAGAAAATTTAATAACATCAACCAGAAATATTAACTAATGATTAGAATAACATTGATGCATTTGACTAAGTGTGGTGGGTCGAGGGGTTAGAAAAATTAAAAATTTTAGAAAAATATGTAGTGGTATTTATCAAACATAATTGCTTGATGTATTTAATTTTATATTTATTTCTTAAAAATAATCAAATATGTGAATTTTATATATTTATTCTTTAATTTATTTAAAAAATCATGGTAAGCCTAGTTATATAAATAACAAGATTTTAGTATATTTCTTTTTGGTTGAAATAGTACTAAACATTTATGACTTTATATTTTAGCAAAAGTACAAAAGTATTGTTAAATGATAATAGTCCATTCTAATTTCAACTCTCACAATGGAAGAGGAAAAGATTAAGTTAAAATGTTGAGATTAATAACATATGATATTTTGAGATTTGAGTTTAAAAAGCCTAAAGTTTAAATTTTATTCAAACACATTAAATTCTAATTTAAAAAGGTTTTGAAAAATTAAAATTCAATCAACTATTATGTTTTTTTAGTTTAATTTAAATCCTGGACAAATTCAAATTTAATTATTTAAGTTTAATTTCAATAAGACTTTTAAGTTATTTATAAACAAAAAAAAAAAAGAATTTAAGTTCAACTCTTCTTTCGACTTTTTCAAATAATTACCAAAAAAAAAGACAATCATTAAAATTATCCTTTAAATTTTTATTGCAACAAAAAGTGAGAGAAAATAAATAATTTATTCCAAAAAAAGTAAGTTTATTCCATTCAAAAATCAAAATGAAAATAAAATAGGAAAATTTATGACTATAATCGAATTGATTTCATAATTGTAAGCTCATACTACGTCAAACCCATTTAAGTCATATCCAATATAGCTCTAACTCAAGGCTGGGATTTTCCTCTTTTTGTATTTATACATAAGAGAAAATGCATTATTTAATAATTACAATTTTCATATATCATGCATGCACTGAGATGATATTAAAGATTAGTTAGTCATTATTTAATGATTATTAATAATTATATTATTGAATAAAAATATATTTTTATTTATTTATAATATTCATAATTATAAATACACACCATAGAAAACCATTTTTTTTACAATAATTAGCTCTTCAAAGCCATCCCCACCTGTTTCATCTCGAAACTTAACCTATTTATGTGCTAAATACACGAGAATCTCACAATCGAACACTCATGCATCCAAGTTCAAGAACAAGACATACACTGCTGTATATATGTAAACTGATTCAGAGACAACCATGAAAGAGCTAGCATAAGTCCTACTTATGGGGTCGGACCAGGTCCGCCGGGATCACCCCTTCGTGTGCGACTCGGTGCTGAGGGTGCTCTAACGCGAAGGACCCAGCGGTATCTACGGCTGAAGTGTTGAAGAGAAGCCATTTTTGGTTGGGTAAACCCTAGTTCACTCAACAGGCGCTGGCTGTCAAGTTTCTTCGAAGTAACCATGACTCTTGCATCAGATGATCTGCTGCAAACAAGAATCATGAACACAATCATGAAGACAGATATAAGTTGCTTTGCTCTTTGATTTTTCATGGAAATATTGGGAGGTTAAGTGTGAGTAAAGACAAAATAGTGAGAGGATATATAAATGAAAAGGACCATAAACCTAAAATCTAATGCCGAGCACTGTGGTTTCTTTTGTTCCATGTGGCTCTATTTGTAGACCCTTAAGAAAATTGTTTGAATTTGCTTTAAAAATTCGAATTAAAGATAAAAATATTATTTTATTAAATTTATTATAGAAAATTTAACAATCAACAATAAAAAAGAAAAGAAAGTAGCATTTGATCCTTTATGGTGGGAACTACACCAAGCTTTATGATTATGGGTTGTTTAAATTTTGCTTTAAAAATTTGAATTAAAGATAAAAATATTATTTTATTAAATTTATTATAGAAAATTTAACAAACAATAATAAAAAAAGAAAAGAAAAGAAAGTAGCATTTGATCCTTTATGGTGGGAACTACACCAAGCTTTATGATTATGGGTCCGTAAAGTTTGGTGGTGATATTGGCTTCAACTTAGGCGTTTGGTTTGAGCACGAAGTTGGCTATAGATATGAGTATAATAGTAGAAGGGAATGGGGATTGATATAAAAAATAAAAAAATGATGTTTGGTTTGTAACTTAGGTTTCTATATTAATATCAATAATGTTGTTTAGTTTGTTGTATTAATGGGAATGAAAGATAATATAATATCATTTTTACCCTCAATAAAAATAAAAATAATTTGCCTTTCATATGTTTATTGGGGCTATCTCTATATGTTTGTAAAAAAAATTAATCAGTTTTGTCAAGAAATTTTATCACAATTTTTGAGCATTAGATGAGTTATATGATCATTTGTCAACAGAGTTGCATAATGCCGACAATATAAGTGCAACTATATTTCCATATCGTATTTAGAATGGAATATAAAGTATAAAACAACATCAAAATAAACTTAAAACATAAAGCAAGATTTCTTATAGTACCTAAAACATGAAGCATCAAAACAACATCAAAATAAACTTAAGACATAAAGCCTTCGTATGTCAACGGGAAGGTTGAGGAACACATCAATCTTGTCTTTATTTGAGCTTAAAATGTTAGCTGCTTTAAAGACATCACTACTTGGAAGGCTAATTTTCATTAACTCTTCAACCACATCTTTTATTTTTTCCGAAGCAGCTTTGTCACGTAAATTTTCATCTACAATAGCATTTGTCATGGTTGCGAAATTGCTATTAAAGCCTTCTACAAAAGTACAAAAACTAGAATTGATTTCTTGCAGTTGTGTCCCGACATCTAAGGAAGCTGAAATAGACGACATTTTCTTCCTTATTGCTATATTCCCTCCATTGCTAGTTGGCGATTGTTTCTGCTTTGCACTCACATTTCTCACATTTGTGTTGCTTGCGTAAGTTGGAGTTGCTTGTGAATCCGAACACACATCATTGTTTTCTTCGTCAGATAATAAATCATATCCAAAGGTTAAGGCTTTATCAAAACAAAAAAGGCATGACTTTTATAAAGAAACAAACGTTGGATAAAGATGAAGGGCTTGTGTCTTTATACGAAAGTTAAAAACTGTAAAAAAATGCTTCTGTTTCGTTGTTCTTGAAAGCCATTAAGAGCTTTACAAAACAAATAAATAAACACCAACGTAGAAGACGATTTACTATGTATTTTTTTAAAAGAGTTAAAACCATATATGAAAAATCAAATTAAATCACAAAACAATAATTATAAGGGAAAAAAAAAGGAGCATATTGGTTTTATGATTCTCGTTCAATCTATAACCATATGCGCTTTTACATCATCAAACCATATAGCAGATTGGTTATTCTCTTGATTAAATCTTAAAACGAGAATATATAAAAAAAGGAGCAAAAGCCCCATTTACAATGAGATGAAACCAGGTTCTATCCAGTTTATTTAACATCAAATTAAAACAAGAGATTTCAGAAAATATACGTGAAGTTGCAGAATAAAATATTCCTTCATTGATGAGACGCGATAAGGCTTGATGAGAGATTGTAAGGAATTGAAAGACAATAAGGAAGAAAAGAGGATGGTAGGGCAAAAGTTGGGGATAAAAAGGGTAAAAAATAAACGTGATAAAAACTTATATTGGAATGAAAACTCGATACCCACCCCTTTGATGGGTTTAACAGATTCTCAAATTTAATGGGATAAATCCATTCCCCTAAAATTGAAGATTCCAAAGCAAACACAGTTTTTTACAATTATTCCATTCTTTCGTTCCCAAACCCTCAAACCAAGCGCCCCCTTAGTCTCGACCAAGTCTTTTTTGGCATATCCAAAGTCTCGCAAACGGCTGTCCATCTTTTCTCAAGTAGCCATTGTTCTTGCCTTTACTAACCTCCCGCCTTCATTGTCCTCCAACATTTTCTGGAAACTTTTCTGGTGTACTACAATCTTATTACATCCTAAGTAGAGGTAATTCAAGGCGTTTTCCCTTTTTAAAGTAAAAGAATAGGAGTCAATTCTTGTGATAGAAACAATATCGACCAAATTTGATATTACAAAGTTTGACGGGACAAAGTTCTAGTTAAGGAAATTGAAAATGAAGGCAGTATTAGTAAAAGATAACTGCTTGGAGGCCATCAGTGCTAGGCCGACGGATTTCACAGATGACGTTGAAAAACCGAAGGTGATAATTGTTTCGCAAACTTTCCAATTTTTCGTAGATGTCTCTAGCACAAATGAAAAATAAAAACAATCAAAATGAAATAATAAAACACCAAAAATTTGGTAACGCAGTTCGGCATACCATGCCTATGTCTGCGGGGCCTTCACCCAGATTAATACTTTCAAGAAAGTGCAATAGATTTATCCAAGGTCACATTAAAGCAACATCGCTCAATCCTTGTAACTATCTCTCAACCTCACTTCCTGTGAAAGATTTTCACACTCAATAACACGACCGGCTCGTGTTAATCTCGTTAGAGGATTTTTCTAAACTATTTTTACTTAAATGACAATTAATAAAAATAACTCAAGTACTCAATCAACTAAGAACAGAACAACGATATACTTAAGAAAAAAGAAAGACTTCCCTATAGTTTCAACTTCTCAAAATACATTTGAAAATTTGTCCACGAGTTGGACTGATTCATCTCAGCTTCAATAACTCTAATTAAACTATACAGGATACTCCACACACTATGTATATCTCACGCATAAACCTAAAAGACCAAGTCTAGAAAATAGAAACTAACCCACGGTGTTTTTCACTCAGAACACGTGCACAACCTTTGATAAACAAATATGGAAAAATCAACACCTTAACCCACGGTGTAGAGCAATCCATAAAGACATACACGTGCAGTACTGATTTTCAATAACAATTAACGCACTCTCCACGGTCGTTATACCACCCTAGCATGAGATTAACTTCAGCTATGTTTTGAGATGTGCACGATACATTCAAGAAAGAAGAATCCCACTTCAACCACGCAACAACAACGTCCTAATTCCAACACACAACGACCACTTCCCTTTATTTTCTTCTAGCTACAAAATCCACACAATCCAGCATTAACACTATTTAATTACCAACATGTCTAGCAGTAAAACACTTCAAGTAGTAGCATGATAATAGACTTCAATATAGTGTAGAATTCTTTCACAACTACAAGTGTGACAACCACATCTTTTTGAATTCCACTACAATTAATATTTTATATGTCCAATTAAGATATCAAAACTAAATAAAAGGTATATATAATATATCTTAACAATCTCTCCCTTTTTGACATTTTTGTCACAACTCTTAAACTCCCCCTAAATAACATAATTGGAGATATAAAGATGAAATCCACAATCAGGACATTGGATTCTCCTTACCTTCCTTTCATCCTTTTGTGTTTTAACTTGTTTTAAATTGTTACTTGATGAACTCCTACTATATTGTCTAAAGTCGGGTCAATCCTTTTTCATTCTTTTCAACCATTTAGCAAAATTTCGTATGAGTAGTACCAAGTCTTCATTTTCATCCAATTCATCTTCCGCAACATTCACACTTTTTCCAGTTTCCAACTATAGTGCCAATCCTTTGCTTCTTTCTTGCTTACCGCATAAAACATTCATTTTGAAATTTGTAAGAATTCTAATTACTTCTTCTAATGACAGATCATTAATGTCATGGGTCTCCTCTATTGCTGTAATTTTTTGAATAAATCTCAAAGGTAGTAATCTCAATGTTTTCTTAACTAATTTCATATCGGAATATTTCTTCCCCAGTTGATGTGCCTAATTTGTTATATCTCGCAATCTTTCATGAAAGTCTTCAATAGTCTCATTTTCATTCATCTTCAGTTCTTCAAACCTCACAGCTAACATCTATAGTTTCGACATTATCACAGATTTGGACCTTTCATGAATAGTTTAATTGGACCTTTCATGAATAGTTTACAAGGCATCCCACAGTTTTTAACTGATTCACAGGCTAATATCATTGAGAAGCATCCCTCATCAATAGCACTGAATATCGCATGCATTGCTTGTGAATTTCCAAATGCACTTTCTTCTTCAGCTCTTGTCCATTTAGATGGATCTTTTTAAACTGCCTCTCCTTTATCATTAGTGATCATCGGATGTGTCCACCCATGTACTACTGAATGCCAAGCTTTCATGCTCTGAGCTTAGATGAAGACTTTCATCCGTGATTTCCATGCAGGATAGTTAGATCCAACCCATAATGGTGGTCTAGGATTAAAGCACCCTCTTTTGTAGCAATGTTCATGAAACCAGGATCTCCACTAACTTGCTATCAAGTTCTGAATCAGTAATCTCGCTCTGATACCAATTGAAAAATCGAAGATGATAATTATTTCGCAAACTTTTCAATTTTTCGTAGATGTCTCTAACACAAATAAAAAATAAAAACAATTAAAACGAAATAATAAAAACATCAAAAATTTGGTAACGCAGTTTGGCACAACTTACCTACGACTGCGGGGCCCTTACCTAGATTAATACTTCTAAGAAAGTATAATAGATTTACACAAGATCACACTGAAGCAACACTGTTTAATCCTTGTAACTATCTCTCAACCTTACTTCTTGTGAAAGATTTTCACACCCAATAACACAACTGAATCGTGTTATCCTCAGAAGAGAATTTTTCTAAACTACTTTTACTTAAACGCTAATTAATAAAAATAACTCAAGTACTCAATCAACTATGAACAGAACAACGATATACTTGAGATAAAAGAAAGATTTCCCTATGGTTTCAACTTCATGAAATACATCTGAAAATCTGTCCACTAGTTGAGCTGATTCATCCCAACTTCAATAACTCCAATTAAACCATACGAGATACTTCACACACCATGTATATCTCACGCACAAACCCAAAAGATCAAGTCTGGAAAATAGAAGCTAACCCATAATGTTTTTCCCTCAGAACATGTGCACAACCCCAGATAAACAAATCTGGAAATATCAACACCTTAACCCACGGTGTATAGCAATCCATAAAGACATGTCGTGTAACAGTGATTTTCAATAACAATTAACGTACTGTTCATTTTCGTTATACCACCCTAGCATAAGATTAACTTCAGCTATGTTTTGAGACGTGCACTATACATTCAAGCAAGAAGAATCCCACTTCAACCATGCAATAACAACTTCCCAATTCCAACACGCAACAACCACTTCCCTTTATTTTCTTCTCTTTGCAAAATTCACACAATACAGCGTTAACACCATTCAATTACCAACATGTCCAGCAATAAAACACTTCAAGTAGCAGCATGATAACAGACTTCAATATAGTGTAAGATTCTTTCACAACTACAGGTGTGACAACCACATCTTTTTGAATACCACTACAATTAATATTTTATGTCCAATTAAGATGTCAAAACTAAATAAAAGGTATATATAATATATCTTAACAGAGGTCAAATGGAAATGAATAGATGCTTTGGCCATGTCAGATTTGCATCTTGATCTATCGAATGATATCTTGCAAGGTGTAGAGGAAAAGAAAACAACCAAGGAGATATGGGATCATCTTACAAAGCTATATGAAGCTAAGTCTCTTCACAAAAAAAAATCTGAAGAGGAGACTTTACACATTCTGAATGTCTGAATCTATTTCAATAACAAAGCATATCAATACTCTGACCTCTCTATGCTCTCAACTTTCAAAGTTGGGATATAATGTAAATTCAACTGAATGTATGGAGATTCTACTTCAAATTCTTCTAGATTCATATGGCCAACTCATCATTAATTTAACCAATAATATCTTCACAGATACTTTGGTATTTGATGGTGTTGCTGCTTCAGTTCTTGAAGAAGAAAACAGACACATCAATAAGGAAGAAAGGCTGAAAAGTTCACATCAAGCGTAAACCTTATTGATGACGAGAGGATGGTCAATGGAGCGTAATTCTACTAGGAGTCACAAACAAGGAAGGTTGAAATCCAGAAGTAAGAAAATATCAAATGTTACAACTGTGGTAAGAGATGACACTTTAAAAGTGAATGCCGATTCAGGAAAGGTGGAGACAAGGCCTCTGAAGTATCAACTTCTCAAGGATGTGTTGCCAATGGAGAAACCTTATAGAGTGAAGTAGCAATGGTGTTCAAGGACATATTAGAGCTAACTGATGCTTGGATAATGGATTTAGGAGCAACATGGTAGATGACTCCTTGTAGAGATTGGTTTCACACTTATAAATCTATCTCTGCAAGATCTGTGTACATGGGAAATGATCATGCCTTAAAGATTGCTGGGATTGGCACCATTAAGAAGAAGATGTATGATGGTACAGTTCACACTATACAAAATGTGTAACATGTGAAAGGCTTGAAGAAGAATTTTTCTTGAGGACAACTGGATGAATTGGGTGTAATACATCCATTCAAAATAGGGTTATAAAGGTGATCAAAGGAGCACTTGTAGTCATGAAGGTGGAAAGGATAGCTGCAAACTTATACAAGCTTACGGGAGAGACGTACATGGAAGCAAATGCATTGATTGTATTGGTTAGTTCTACAAAAATGCAACAAAATTATGGCATCGTAAACTTGGTCACATGTCAGATGAAGATTCTTGTTGAGTAGAAACTACTCCCTGGTCTCCTGAAGGTATCATTACCCTTCTGTGAGCACTGCATTACAAGTTGGCAGCATAGACTGAAATTTAATGCATCGAATTTTAGAAGTAAAGATATTCTAGAATTAATTCACTTTGATGTATGACAAGCATCGGTTATGTCTCTAGGTGAAGCAAAGTACTTTATGACCTTTATTGAAGATTATTCTAGAAGATGTTGTGTTTATCCTATCAAGAGACAGGGAGATGCATTTCCGACCTTCACAACATTTAAAGCACAAATTGAGTTAGAGACGGGGAATAAAATCAAGTGCCTCAGAACTGATAATAGTGGAAAATAAACTGGTAATGAGTTTATTAATTTTTGTAATCGAGAAGGTATCAAACGTCAATTCACAGTTCGTCAGACTCGTCAACAAAATGGAGTGGTAGGGCGAATGAACAGAACTCTGATTGAAAGAAGTAAAATCATGTTGAGAATTGCAAGTATGACAAAGTCTTTCTGGGCAGAAGTAGTGAAGACCGCCTACTATGTGATTAATCGATCACTAACAAGATCAATTGATCTGAAGACACCGATGGAGATGTGGACCAGTAAACCAACATACTATTCTCAGTTACACACATTTGGAAGTCATGTGTTCGTGATGTATACTACCAAGATATCACAAAACTATATCTAAAATTTAGAAAATATAGATTTATGAGGTATGCCGATGGGGTTCAAGGATATCAACTGTGGGATCCCACTTCTCACAAGCTCATCATTAGCAAAGATGTCATATTTGTAGAAGATAAACTACAAGAGAAAGATCAAAATAGCACGTCTGAGGAAAATTATGAAGTTGTAATGATTCAGGTCATATTTTAGAAGATAAACTGCAAGAGAAAGATCAAAATAGCACGTCTTAAGAAAATTATGAAGTTGTAATGATTCAGGAGGAAAGGAAGATTGAACAAAAAGATTCTATTAAAGCTATATTAGATCGCAAGGAGCAACAAATGGTTGAATGTGAAAATATAGAAGTTCAACAATCAACCCGTGAAAGAAGAATCCTAACCTCACAGTCTAATTATATTATAGAGGGCAATGTTGCATACTGTCTCCTAACAAAAGATGGTGAGCCATCAACATTCAAAGAAGCAACAAATAGCTCAGATGCATTACTTTGGATGGCATCAATGCTGGAAGAAATCGAAGCTCCTCATAAGAATAAGACATAGAAGCTTGTGCCACTACCACTACCACAAGGGAGAAAGCCCATTAACAACAAATGGGTGTACAAAATCAAACATAATAGTGATGATCAGGTGGAGCGACATGGTGCAAGGTTAGTGATAAAGGGATATGCTCAGAAGGTATCGAATTTATTAAAAAAAATTTCACTTGTAGTTTGTCTCAATCCAATTTGGATTTTCCTAGCTATGCGTGCTACATTTGATATACATTTAGAGCAGTTAGATGTAAAGACTACATTTCTTCATGGAGATCTTGAAGAAGAAATTTACATGCATCAATCAGAAGGTTTTGAAGAACCAGGGAAATAGAACTTGGTTTGCAGGTTGAACAAATCTTTATATCGTTTAAAATAGGCGCCAAGATGTTGGTACAAAAGATTTGATTCCTTCATAATGAGTCGTGGATTCAACAAATTTAGCGCAAATCCTTGTGCATATTTCAAGAGGTTTGATAATAATGATTTTATTGTATTATTGTTATATGTTGATGACATGTTGGTTATAAGCCCCAACAAAGATCGTATTCAAGATTTGAAGGCTCAGTTAACTGGGGAGTTTGAAATGAAGGATTTAGGATCAGCAAACAAGAGTCTAGGGATGCAAATTTACCAAGACAGAAATAACAAGAAGATTTGGCTTTCTCAGAAGAATTACTTGAAGAAAATCTTACGACGCTTCAATATGCAAGATCGTAAGTCAAATTCTCCCCCTCTTCCTGTTAATTTTAAGTTATCCTCAAGTAAAAACCCTAGCAGTGAAGTAGAAAGGAAGGAGATTTCTCGAGTACCGTATGCATCAGTGAAGTTTAATGTTCACTATGATTTGCACAAGATCAGACATTGCATATACAGTGAGAATGGTTAGTCGTTACATGGCGAATTCTAGTCAAGAACACTGGTGGGATGTAAAGAGGATCCTAAGATATATTAAAGGAACGTAAAATGTTGCTCTATATTATGAAGGATCTGAATTTATTGTTAGATGATATGTTGATTCTAATTTTGCAAGTGATCTTGATAAAAGAAAATCTACTACAGGCTATGTTTTTACTATTACAGGAGGAACTGTGAGCTAGGTGTCTAAACTACAGACAGTTGTAGCATTATTTACAACAGAAGTTGAGTATATGCAAGGAATCGATCTAGATAAAAAGGTTTTTGGAGGAGCTTGGACACCGAAAAAAGAAAATCCCTTTGCATTGTGATAATCAGAGTGCCTTGCATATTGCAAAGAATTCAGCTTTTCATTCTAGAACTAAACAGACAGGAGTTCAATATCATTTTGTTCGTGAAGTGATAGAAGATGGAAGTGTGAACATGCAAAAAATTCACACAAAATAGAACCTAGCAAATGCACTAACAAAGTCAATCAACATTGATAAATTCATAAGGTGTAGATCCTTGTATGGCTTGGTAGAGGCATAGACAACATAGAAATAGCAAGATAGAAATAATGATATGGAGATTGATTGGTTCTCAATCAAATCTCCAAGTGGGAGATTGTTAGCTTAAATCCCATATTGGTAAAGAGAGAACATAGAAACCTTCATTAAGGCTATATAAGGAGGCATATGTTTAAGATTTTACACATACCAAAAATATCTTTTCCATAACATTGTGTATAATTCTTGGTGTGAATTGTGAGATCTTCTTCTTATAATATTTGTTTTCTATTATTGTTTGTGATTTTTTTCCATATTCATTAAGGAGTTTTCCATGTTAAATATTGTGTGTCTCTTTTATCTCAATTTTTTTATTGGTATGTTTGCTCTATCCGGTGGAGTCTATCTCCATTCATTTAAGTAAAGCTTTCAGCGTGTTATATAAATCAAAGTTACAAAGTTAGAATCCTAGGAATTCTCCCATGAATTTGTATAGAAGAGTAAGGTTTAGAATTTACGAGATCTTTATAATATAGATCATCACTATTTAATCTTGTTTAATACTTTAATGTGTATAACTAAATAATTTATAACATAACTTACCATATATTATGTGGAACGTGCTCTGGATGATTCAGTGATGCTTATCGTGACCTATGAGGGTGATCGCAATCACTCCCTTTCAATCACCGATGCCCCTGCACCTCCAGTACTGGAATCATCTTAGCCAACTCATCAAAGGGTCTGCGAAGAAGTCAAGTTACAAACTCAATCACACCGTTCACGACATGGTTCAGATAGTCAACGAACGTGGGGCAAGTGGTTAAATATAGGATTCCTTAATTTTTTTCAACCAAGACCTTGCTTAGAAATGATTAAAAAAAAAGCGGAAATATAGTGGAGAGATTGTGGATTTGGTGCAAGTGGTGAAGTTTTCATTTCTTATACATAATAATATCTTAATTGCTCTCTCCTCTTTTAAAGATGGTGCGCCCCACTTTAAGTTGTTCCGATTTCCACTCATCTTATGGTGCGTATTCTTTAATAGGAGAAACAATGCGTAGTGAAGAAGAGAATATTCGATTTCTTTCATTTAAAGAAAATTTGGAATAGTATGAATTGAATTCTGGTCGGGTCGGCCGTGTTGGGCCCGGACTCAGCCATCACTACCCGTGGGCCGATCGGACCATTCTTCAAAGACCAATCTCCTACCTAATGGCCATGTCAAGCCCAAGCCCAATCCGTACTCTCCTCAGTCCGTCTGCATGCTAGAGACTCCCATGCGCACGTAAAGACCTAAACCTAGTTGTTGCTTCATATATAAGGTATCATTCCATCATAACGAAAGTACGCAATTCATAACCTAGTTCTCATTGCTTTTTGGCAACCCTACCTTCACCAGAAATCTAACTTGAACGTCGGAGGGGCTAATCGGGAAACAACCCCCGACGTGCCTTCTTTGTTTTGCAGGGATCTCATTATCGAAATCACAGCAGAAAGCAGTCAACTCATGAATCCAAACGGTAATGTCCAGTCTCGTCAAAATCCGGCAGAACCAAATGACGCCCACCGTGGGGCCCGACTTCTGGGCACCACATCCAGAAACACGCAGATTAGTCAGGCGGCGGCGACAAACCCAGATATAGCCGCTGTCGCGGCTCTGGCGATGCAGCGCATAGCTTTGCAGTTACCTACAACCTTGCTGCCTGCGCCTCACGTTTCCCGCATGAAATATTCAGATTCGAATGATCAACCACAGCCACCAATCTTGAAACAGGAAGAACAGAGCGTAGCTCTGGAGGATAACGAGGCACCCAATATGCGTCCAAATCTCCAACACCGATCGGATGCAGATCCTCTTCCGCCTATACACACCGCCCTCACCAGAAAGCAAATCGAGGAAGCGGCTGACCTGTTGATCCGCCAGATTTTGCAGTCTCAGCTAGCACAACAGCAGCCGTCTACACGGCAAGCCGCACGACAGACTAGCATGACGACCGGTCATCACCCAACCGAAGTCCTAGAGAAAATCGTAGACGACCGGATTAACGCAGCTATGAGCTTTCGCCCAGATTGCCCGACGGCTCATCACAGCTCTCCCTTCACTCCGCAAATCTTGGATAGCCTCCCAGCGCCCGGCTCCAAAATACCTACCCCTGAGAAATACACTGGAAAGACCGACCTCCTGGACTACCTACAGCACTTCCAGTCCATAATGAATCTACATTGTGTTCCGGACGCCATCTAGTGTAAGGCCTTTTGCATTGCTTTCCAAGAGGGAGCTCAGCGATGGTTCAACAGCTTGCCCTCAAGCTGTATCACCTGTTTTGAAGATTTCAGATTGTTATTCCTGAACCAGTTCGCCATCAGTAAGCGGCCGCAGAAGACAGCTTTGGAGGTGATGCAACTTACCCAAGGAAGGAATGAAAGTTTGCGGGACTTCATCACTCGGTTCAACAACGAAGCGATCGAGGTCCCCGACCTCACTTGCTCGTCCATGTTGGCCGCGCTTATGAATAACACGAGGGATGAGGAGTTTAAGAAGTCGTTGGCCCTCGACCAGCCTCGATCTGTTCAAGAAATAAGAAACAAGGCGGATAAGTATATTCAGCTTGAAGAAGTGCTGAAAAGCACGAAGCGTCGGACGGATGACCACTCACCAAACGATAGAGCGAGCAATTCACATAAGCGGCAAAAAGGCCAATCGAGCTGGAGAAGGCCGACTGATAAACAGGGATATCGAGAGGAGTTCACTCTGCTCAACAGGCGATATGTAGAAGTACTGGCGGCCATGAGAGCGGAAGGGGAAACTATTCGAGAACCCGAGAAGATGATGACTCCCTCCAGTGAGAGGAACCCCAATTTACATTGCCGTTTTCACAAAGACATCGGCCATGACACGGAAGATTGTCGGCAATTGAAGAGAGAAATCGAGTTCCTAATTCAGAAGGGAAGGTTGGGTCGATTTGTAAAGCGCGAGCAGAATGCCGATCGATACAATGAGCATAAGACAGATCGGCCCGACGATAGGCGACAACATTGGAGGCGGAATGATAGAGACGATAGAGGAAAGCAGAATGCGAATACAAATAATCGACGCCAGGAGAGAGGGCGATCAAGGAAGAGAGATGACAGAAATGCCAGGGAGCAAGATGATCGACCGATTGGAGTCATTAACATGATCTTCGGTAGAAATGCAGCGGGGGGATCCACTGCTAAAGGGAGAAAAAGGTATGTCAAACAGGTCGGCGGAGACTCATCAACCAAAAAGCCGAAGGAGAATGACGGGATGATATCGTTCAATGAGTCCGACCTTGATGGTGTAACTTGTCCTCATGACGACGCCCTCGTTATAAATTTGCACATAGACGGCTACGAGGTGAAGCGGGTGATGATTGATACGGGCAGTTCGGTCGATTTATTGTATTATGATGCTTTCAAGCAAATGGGGATACCCGAGGATCGACTACTGCCTATAGACGGACCTGTCAAAGGGGTAACTGGAGCATCAGCCTACCCGTTCGCTCGAGTCTATTTAAAAGTAAAATTCGGGCAAAGGTCGCGTCAGATTGAGAAGGACATCGAGTTTTTAGTGGTGAAATTTCAAGGGGCGTATAATGCAATAATTGGGCGAGCTACCCAGAACGCCTTTAGAGCAGTCGTCTCCACCTATTACCAAGCTATGAAGTTCCCGACACCCCTCGGGATGGGTGTTGTCAGGGGTCAGCAGAGAATCGCTAGGGAATGCTACTTAGCGGAAACAAGGACACTAGATGGAGCAGTAGTCTTGACGAGCTCTCTTGGAGCGGGAGTCGATGAAGAAAAGCAGAATAATGAAGCTCGCCGAGCAAAGGGAAAGATCTTATCAAGGCCATGGAACTCACGAAACTCGAAGGCATTCTACCAATAGATAAGTTTTATTTTAGTTAGTCTTTCCTTATTATTATTTTTGTACACAATTCGTGGGAACCTTTTTTCTGTCCGTACCAGGCAGGTTTTTTAATGGCCCACGCCCTCGTTATCATCAATAAAAGGGTTTTCAGATCTCTCGACAATAAAAGTTCCAATATATGTGGCAAAGAGTAGAAAGTCCAATCAGCCATCGCTCGGCAGTCACATAAGACCGACCTCGTTCGACACCTACGTAAGACCGACCTCGCTCAGCAGTCACATAAGACCGACCTCGTTCGGCACCTACGTAAGACCGACCTCGCTCGGCAGTCACATAAGACAGACCTCATTCGGCACCTACGTAAGACTAACCTCGCTCGGCAGTCACATAAGACCAACCTCGTTCGGCACCTACGTAAGACCGACCTCGCTCGGCAGTCACATAAGACCGACCTCGTTCGGCACCTACATAAGACCGACCTCGCTCGGCAATTACATAAGACCGACCTTACTCGGCATATCCATAGATCGGCTACGGTCGGTCGGGTCGCCAAGACGAGAGCCTTGGGACTATCGATCGACACCGATTAACGCTCGACTAAGGATCCTAAGATAAAATTTTGGATCATCCGACCATATTATTACTCGACCTAATTCACACGGTCGTCGCACATCGAGCACATTCATTCACGACCTACTATTCGAAGGGAAAGATATTTAACACGTTAAAAATAATCAAAAGTGAGTGTCTTTTTATTTTGGAGCAAAGGTTCTGGCCACAAGCTCGACCAGATGAGCCTTACACGAAACAGAACGATCATTCTCATTCTTCCGGAGGAGAAGAAGGACCAGCAACCTGATCAGGAGGAGAAGAAGGACCAGCAACGGGAGCAACAGGATGAGCAGGGGAGGAAGGGCCCGCATCCGAGTCGGGAGAGCAAAGACCGGCATACACGTTTGGGACATCCTCGTCCTCCTCAGAGCTCAAGTCCAGCTCCTCATCCGAAACCGACACCGGCTCCCCCTCGACCATCTCCTTTATTCCTTGCAAAGTGAGCCCGAGACCAGGGGGAAGCTTCGACTCGGCATATTCTTCAAATGAAGGGCACATCGACCCCTCAGGAACATGAGCCTCATAGCAGCTCCTCAAAAGCGAAAGGCCGAGGTCGTAAGCATACTCTAGGCATTCCTCACGGAGAAACCGCCTTTTTCACCGCTTGATTGCTTCAACCCGCTGCTTCTTAATAGAGCTCCGCATCTCCTGCAGTGCTTTCTCGGCTCTATCCCTACCCTCCACTGCGGAATGGCAATCCTTGTGATATAGCCTGCTAAGCTTCCGCTCCTCCCTCACCGTTTTCTTCAGCTCGTTCATCTCCTCCTCCCCCGATGCCAGTTGGGCCTTCAAAGCGCCCATCGTGTCCTCCCAGGATTTCTTCTCCTCCTCCAAAGAAGTGTTCTGAGCTTGGAGAAGGTCTCTCCCCTCCTTCACCTCCGTGAGCTCGCCCTTCAAAGCCTTCACATGCTCGTGAAGGTCCTGGACCTCCTGGCCCAGAGCCTCGAAACGCTGCACCACTGCGAAGGACATCGCCGCACTCCGTATGCCGAGGCGAATGAGTTGAGACCCCAACTCCTGATTACTCGTCTTGTCCATGATCCGCTCGTCCACGAGAGGAGTCATCCTTTCAGCAATGTGGCGGGACACTTTGAGGTCCCCGATC